>UELV01086848.1:0-23141 GCA_900490015.1 Megastigmus stigmatizans | reverse complement strand
AATATTATTTATAACCTTAAATAACCCGATGTCAGGTTATGTGCTTTTATTCCTACAGTTATAACGTCTATGTATTAAATTAATGGTTAACCTATCAATTATTAATACGGTGTACCAATAGTATGCATATTACTTACCTAGTTACTGCAAATTTTCTGTGAGTTTGATATCATTTGCATGAGAACGTACACAGTCCCACTCACCGAATTCTATTCCCGGCGCGAAAGACTCTGAGAATTTTCATCGATTCTCAGATCTTGGACGTTCACTGCTTCAGCAGTGAAACTACAAAGGAGTAAAATGTTTCACGGATATTAGTCCGTTACTGCCTCTTTCAGTGACCAATTCATACACTGAATAATCAGTGGAATTTAGACTAGTTCCGCAGTGAAAATGACGATCACTGACAAATACAGTGACATTTTCACTGCTTAAAATTTAGAGAGTACTATTCATTGAAACCTATTGTCAATTCAACATAAAATTACAAGTAACTTCTTCTATTTATTCTGTCTTTTTAGATAAACGTCTGTACAGTCTAAGAAAACTAGCGACTACTTTTCGTGCTCCAAAATGCAACAGGTTTAAATGTATTAGGTATAGGTATATTCCACTTTCTGCGGAACTTCAGGCACTTATCAGGTCATACATTCGTGCCATATCGCAAGATGATTGTTCGGTGTTCAGGTATTCAAGCATAGAAGTGAGATAATATTAACTCTTAATAAAAATCTTTCTTGCCAGAAAAATAGTAGATTACGCAACTAGGGAGGAAAAAACTTGGACAGTCCAGAGCTCATGTAAATTGACAACCAAGTCGAAGGCGAGCTAGGTGACAAATACGAGGTATGGGCTGACCAATTTTCCTCCTGTGTATCATATAATATTTTTTTGCCTATCGAGGACGAAAATACAACATTTTCAAACAGGCGCCAGGAGAAAAAGTGATACTTTCGGTTCGGTAGACAAAAAAAAATGTTTTTCACATTTTTACAAAAATTCATAGAAAAGAGTTTTTGGGGTCGCTATGATTACGAGTTCGTTATCAAATTTTATAATTTGATGTGGCTAGTCTCGTCTTCTGAAGTTGTATCTTTGATCCGAAACATTTTTTTCCCCCCTTATTTTATCCAAAATGCTTTCTGCAACTATCGATGTCATTTTGTATCATTTGAGTCTTTCAGAAATGAATTAGGCACTTGCTCATCTGATAATCCCTTTCAGACTCGTGTTGAAATTGTAGTTTTTGAGCCACACTCCGTCCACATTGGTTTTGTGTAAGCCCCACCTCGGCGCCTTTACTCATGACGATCCAAAAAACCTAAACCATTTGTCGAAATTAAATTAAACAGAATGAAAAACTGTCTCCAAACGGATCAAGAAATTCGATTTAACAAGTCACTCTAAACTTTGCAATCATCTTGTTTTGTAAATTTAATTTTACCATCCAGCGACGTATCTGCGGCAGCTGAACTTATCGCTCGATCAATAATACACATCCACGCGTTTGCGTCGCCATCACTTTTAAGAAGCGATAAAAGTCGCATTAAGAAATAATTAGCTTACGGTGTGTATATTCGTCGATAAACGGGCAGAAAGGGTTGCAACTTTCGCGTATCGCAAACCCAACTTCGAATGCTCTTCTTACTCACCGCGCTCTGCGCGCATGAAATTCAGTTATGCACCGCGCAACCTTATATACATATAACCCATATACGCGCGCACTCCGCGATTATTAAAATTCACATCGTACACACACACATGTATACACCTTGCGAGCGCACGCAATATCGTAATTGCACTCTCTCTCTCTCTCTCTCTCTCGCTCTCTCTGACTGTCTCTCTTTCTCAGCCAAGAGTGTGTGGCCTAAAATACGAAGCTTACAGTTCTGGCGATCGCGCGGAGATGATAAAAAATGGTGTGTGTTTATATATACAGGCGTTATATGCGGGAAGGGTGAATTCGACTCCGCGTCGAAGGGGGAGGGGAAAAAAGTCTGCAGAGAGAGAAAGAAAAGCGTCTCGCCCGCGGAGGATGCGAGAAGTGCGTTTCTCCTGCCGTGCGAGCCTTATATATATATAAGGCTATAATCATGGAATAACGCATTCAAGGGGTGCGTGCGCGACCCTTAATTAGTCCAGTGTATATACATATACATACATACCAGGTCGCTCTGTGGCAAGAGGCAAAAGGAAATAAGTAGAAATTATATACAGTCTACAATTGCAGGGTCGAACCGCGGTTGTGCGCGGCCTTCGTAATAGATGTCCGATCGCTTCTTTCTTCTTCCTTCGATCGTTCATTCTCTCTCTCTCTCTCTCTCTCTTTCTCTGTATATACATACATATACATGCGTCTTCTCTCGCTCCCGTACGCGCAGCTTTCCTCATTGGCAGAATTCGCTATGCTTACACGACGGCATAATTGTGAATTTATCGATTTGAATTGTCGCCAATGTGTTTATAGCCGCCGCGCGTTTAACGTACATATATATACACACCCTTAATTGGTGCTTTGTGCTTGTGCTTTATTTTTCGTTCGCATCCTTTTAATGATGAAGAAACTTTCGAGGAGCAGTTTATGCATGGACTGTGGAATAAGAGGTTGAGAAAGAAATGTCTGGGAAATGTCGAAGGTAATGGCGTGTTTATGCTACCGGTTTGTTTGTTCTCTCCAAGAGAGAGAAAGAGAGAGAAAGAGAGAGAGGGGTTATTATACGTGGGGCCGATACACTTACGTGCAGCTATTAACCGCGAGAATATTGGATAAAGTATCCAGGTGACATTTTAATAATTTTAAACTGCGAGATGAGCTTAGGGAATGGACGTGTGGACATTGCAATAAGCGATTGATGCAGTGTGGTTGAAGGGTTAATTTTCTTTAATAAAACAATAGGTAGAGCGATTCAACGAGTAAAATTTTTTTCTTCTTTGAAGCTATGTTATTCTGCAACATATTTGTTGCAATAGTATTAATGTCATTTTAAATTCATTTAGAATAAGCTATAGGTATAACTCTGTTGAAATCTCGACTAAGGATTCCCTTAGTCTCTTTTCAGAAATGCTTAATTTCTGGATTTCTTTTTCTTTATTTAATAGTGATTTTTATTCTTCTAGGGTCGTCGATAGTCTTTCAAAATTAATATAATTAATAACTGGTCATAAAGGGTCTATACTGAAACATTCCATTACCTATTTTACATCGAGGCGTGTTAACAGAATCTTATAGTAAAATGCAAAAACATTATGGTTTAAACGAAGGACATTTAAGTTGGAACTAACATTGTACGCGCAATGCAATGGGGCAACAGCTGAATTACAAAGAGCAAACTCCGCACGTACGACGTGGGGTTTAGAAAATTATATGTAGCGTCGCTTGGCGTCGCGTCGTAATTAAGTAAAATTCTCACGAGTCAAACGAGCAAAGAAAGAGGCGAACTATGATGGGCACTCGCGCGAAACGGGAGAAGAAGTCGGGTCTACACACACACACACGCGGAGAACACCGCGAGCACATGCGCTGCAGTAAATGCGTTGACAAAAGGTAGAAATAGTAGTGTATAGGTGCCTGCGAGGCTTTGTGCAAAGTATAAGCTTTTCGGCAAGCGGACTGACTTTTAATTTTCGTGCGCGAAGCCTTTTCTAAGCAGCTTTTAATCATTAGCAAAATCAGTGATTACTTTTAGTATGATGAAAATATATATTTCAAGACAATGTAAAAAATGCATATATATCGATTGAGACATTAATCTGACAATCATAATCCAACACTTCGGAAATTCTGTAGTTCAATCGATGCCGCCAAGATTCAGCTATATAGAATGACCCTATACTTGCGTCATCAAAAACAGCTCACAGACACAACCAAAACCACGAAGCAAGAATCTGGCAAGCTTTGTTGTACACAAAGAGAAACAAGTATACATATATAATAGCTGGGCTGGAAGAGATTAATAGCGCCGACGGCACTGACCTAAACGTGCAGCTGTTGGTTCACCAAGACTCTATAGTATAACACAACCACCAGCATCGCCGCAGCAACAGCAACACACCAGACGGTCGTGCTGCCGGCGTGTCGCGAATTCGCCGCTACACACACACACACACATAAGACTGCAGTTCGAGCTCCGAGTCTATATCGTTGATAGTTGTATGCAGTGGTAGCGGCGACGGCCCTGAACTCCATTTTAGAATGGAGGATGTGCAGCGAGTTCTCTAGACGATTTATGGACTTTTGCTCTCTCTCTCTCTCTCTCTCTCTCTCTCTCTCTCTCTCTCTTCTACTTTCTTACGCAATCAGAGGGCGCGATCGTGCTTTTCACTTTGTTTGGCGCTCGATCCTCGCTTAGCTCGGCACACACGCGCTGTTTACATATGCGCGGGGGCGTTGGCGCGGCGGCCGGCCCGGCGCTTTCGCTTGGATCCGCTGTTGCTGCTGCCGAGGCTTTGTCTCTTTAGCGCCAAGACGTGTACAATACCTACGCTTTTAATGTCGCGCGCGCGCGCTTTCAGTTGAATTTTTGCACATTTACAATGAATATCCAAGCGGTGTATAAGAAAATTGAAATAAAATTGCTACTGCGCGCGGAGGCTCAAAAACTTGGCGTCGCATGGTCCGTTTCACATGTACACGGAAAGAGAAAAAGAACACAGGTGCGAGGAGAGGAAATCACAAGACATCGCGGAGCTACACACACAGCCACGATCTAAAATTGTTGTCGGGTAATGACTGCAAAAAATAGCAGAGCAAAAGAGCGAGAGAGAGAGAGAGAGAGAGAGAGAGAGGGACGCGAAACGAAACAAAAAAAAAAGACAACAACCAAGAACTCGACAATCTCGAAATCTTGAGTGCAGTTGCCGAGGCTAATTATGCTCGAACTAAGTACCGATTGTTGGTGAAAAAAATGTTTCTCTCTCTCTCTCTCTCTCTCTCTCTCTCTGTCTGACTCCTTGAAAAGCGTTTTAATTAAGGCGCGGCGGCAGCAGCAGCAGCAGCGGCGGTGGCACGTGACCCAGTTGTCGTTGGGCCGCCGACGAAGTCGACGACGAGAGGAGCGAGCGACGACTCGACGCATTTTGCCACTGCTGCACCTGAGTGGGAGAGAGAGAGCGAGAGTACGTCTGTAATTCCCGCCCCCGCCTATGCATTCAGTATATGTCGCTGCAGCCATGTGCGCGCGGGATGTATAGCTGCTGCTGTTGCTGTCGTTGCGGGGATACCGTATACCTCCCTGTCTACCCGATGTCGACTATGCACCGATTAGCCTGGTGAGTGTTTGGTGCTTTCTAGGTGTTTCGATTTTAGATTTGTGATTATGCGCTGAACGTATAACTTTACCTCCGCGCTCTTACATTCATTTGTCTTGCAGTTATGGGAATTGCAAGTATTTAACGAGTGATTTCTTTAATGCCTTTTTTTTTTAAGAGTGGCAAAACATTCTCTTTGCCTTAGAGACTATAGAAACGCCTCTGCAGATGATATAGAAACGGTAAAGATTAATTTGTCTTTTTTTTATTTGATTACTATAATTTTTATTCGTATACGGTGTTCCTAAAAAGGATTACATTTAACGAAGAATTTAACCTTCTGACAGCCGGCATTTTTCCTACTGAAAAAGTGTAACTTTCTCGAAATTTTCCATGTAAATGTTTCTTAAGTAATGATATATGTGGGCCGTTCATAGAATGGCGCCATATGGCGTCATGCCGGCTGGCGGTGGTAAAGGGAAATTTTCAAAATTTTTATATCAGCAAAGAAAGTTTTCTAAGGGTTATGAGTGTTGCTGAGAACGATTTTTTGATAGTGAAGATAATGAATTGGCCATTTTTATCAATTTTGTAGTCAATTATGACTAGTGATAATACATAGAATTATCATATGATAGTTTTAAAATTTTTGGTCTGCCATCTTGAACTCGCCATCTTGGAATTGAAAAATTGAAATTCTGATTACATATTTGTGTTTAGCAACCTCAAAAACCCCCGAGTAAGAAATTTCAAGCAAAATTATTACATGACGTTAAATGGCGTCATCCCGGCTGTCAGAAGGTTAATATTTCAATAAGATGGTATAGACTTTCGTGAAATAGTAGTTTCTTACTTTTATTTGAATTTCCGTAAGGACTTTGCGAATATATATACTATTGAAATATCGGCGGATTAACTAATGTGAAACGAGCTGAACTAAGAATATGAAACATTTTCTGTGCAACGCTTTTATCGAATTCTCAAGAGACGTTACATAGTCGAATTTATAATTGGTAAAGGTCCTATTTTCTAATTGATTCAAAAATTCAAGTAGTCGGGGATAGATTTCCGATATTCAGTCACATCCGCTTAAAAGTAATATTAAAGGATAGGATATAATATGCAACATGTTTAAATATTGAAAATATTAGATAGACTCCTTTTGCACCTGAATTATGTAATAAAATAATGGCGAATAGAATAATTTTGTCTCTTTATTTGGAAAATCATGTTCGAAAACTGTTAGTACATGTAATTACAACTATCTTGTTATTATTATACTTTTGAAAATTGAAATACATTTATATATACAATTTTTATCGATATGACGTAATTTTTGCAGACATGGTAATTATTGCGTTTAAGCTTGTACAATGGCTTGTATATAAAACAATATCTACTAAAAAAAACTTGCTTAAAGAATGTTTACGCGCTCGCAGAATTTCCTGCAAAGAAAATAATCAGCTCGCGATGTTGTTTGCTTTAAATCAAAGTGCGGAATGAAAAAAAAGTACGCTTTTCTCTGGTGCACGCGCGCGCGCGCAGAGGCATTAAGAAAAAGCGATCGAGATAAATACGTCGCCCAGGCGCGCGCACTTTGCACACACATACACAATGTTTGGCGCATATATTCGCTCATCCAAAAAAAATGAGGGAAGAGGAAAAAAACACACACACTGTTCGCTTCGATGCTGTACGATACACACACACACACACACACACGCGCGCGCGCGCGCGCGTACATATGAACGAATAGCAAATTCAGCGCCTCGAGCATTCGAGCCTACATTTACGCGAGCACACACACACGCACACGCACACATACAGAGAAAAGCCTTGCACGCACCAAGAAGAATAAGAAGGAAAAGCAAGCAGTAGCGGCGGCGGCGGCGGCTGCGGACGGAAGAGGAGATATGCGAAAAGGGACGCCGAGGAGTAGTAGTCCGCGCTGCGTGCACCTCGATAAAGAAGGCAAAAAGAAGGTTTTGGCTGCAGGAGGAAGAAAGGAGAGACAGAGAGAGAGGGAGAGAGAGAGAGAGAGAGAGGAGGCAGGTGCGGATCGAGGGTCTGGTGCGCGCGCGTGCGGCGCAGCACGGGGAGAGAAGCAAAACGGAGGTGGTCTACGATTTTTTCCTTCCGTGGGCGGGATTTTGAAACCTGTTTGAGCGGCTTTGAAATCTAGAGAAATAGAAGAGAGGGAGAGAGAGAAAGAGTGAAAGAGACGTAGCGAGGAAGAGAGGGGAGGAAAAGGATCAGGCTAGAGGCTATATAGAGGCTAGAATATCGCGAGAAGGGCCCGCGAGAGAGAGAGAGAGAGAGAGAGAGGAAGGAGGAGGAGAGGAGAAACTACTACCGAGACTCAAATCGTTTAGAATGGAATATAAAGAGAGAAGGACAAAGAGAGGAGGAGGAGGAAAAAGAAGCGGTAAGGACTGTTCAAGCCGAGTTTTTTTTATCTCGGTAAATAAGTATGCGTTTTCCTCGACTTTTATTAACTGCCATGGATGTACAAATTGTTTGTTCATTATAGAGGAAAACGCGTTAATTGATTTATTTCGAACAGCTGAATAAGATTTTAGAATTTTTTCATTCAAGTTTTTTCGCGTCTAATAAATGTAATTTTTAAGCTAACCTTCGCGATGGTATATTTGGTGTGAAATTTGTTAAATAACATGATTGTGATTTTATATTGTATTGCATGTAATATTATGTAATATTATGTAAATACATGTAATATTATTATGCTTTATAGATTTACAGTTAGCTTTAACGTTCATGAATGGTAATACTAGACTTTTATTAGCAATTATTTCCTTAGAATTAAATTGTAACAGAAATTCGTGAAATTAAATGGCTTATATATTTTTACATTATTATTTGTCAACGTGTCTAAAATACTTGTATATAAGCTATATTAAATTATTGATATGTACATAGATAGAGATAGACAAACGCACATTATTTCTTCTGATGTAATTCTAACCTGTTACTAACACAAATGGAGCTAATAAAAATAATTTAATCCATCGAGGCGAATGAGCTAACTTTATCTTGCATATAATCTTCATATGACTCGATGCGTTTTTAATGTTAACGTAAAATCTGCGCAGGTCTCAATCTATGACCTCAATTGTCTTTTTTGTAGTATGGGAATTTATATTACTCACGTCATTTTTAACGAGAAGGATTTAATCAATTGGCGTTGAGTCAAATGTTTCTAAGCTGCCTTATTGTGTGCAGGAAAAATACGCATTTATCAAATTCAATGTGTATGGCCCTAATACGATTGCAATTGAATTTAAATATTATACATTATTATACTTTGAATATTTTCTACAGTGACGAGAATTTTCATTAAACGTAAGAAATTGGTTTAATCTGTAAAAACAAAGTTTATTGATATACGTGTTGAATGTAAAATAACATAAAAAGAAAGGATTGTCAATTGGATTCAAAAGCCAAACCATAATTTCTCTATTGATCATCGAGAAGTTTAATACAATTTTAAGAATTCAAGGTATTATAATAATGCATAAAATCGCTAATAGACTTTAACGATGCAGTAAAGGTAAATAATAATGCAATGCAATGAATGAAGGTGCAGTAATGATAATAGCATACTATTCCATGCGCGCAAAAATGTGCGGAAAAAATTGCAATAAAGGCTAATAACAGTGGTGAAGAAATGGTATAAGTGAAGGAAGAAAGAGAAATATAACATATAACTGAGAAAGTAAGATTTCAGTGGTAAAAAGCGGGGAAAGAGAAGGAAGGAACAAACAGCAACAGACGTATAGACGATCTCGGGCAGGGTATATAAGAAATGGAGGGAAAGGAAAACTTGCAAGCAGCTAGAGAATGAGAGGAGAATTTGTAGGCTTATTTTCACATGCATACACAAAAGGATGTCGAAGAAGAGACTGTTTATATCTATATTACTTATTCAAATGTAAAATCTACGATAGCTCTAGATCATAGATTGAACAATTAAATAAGTAAATACATTGATTAATGAATTTAGTTGTAAAATCATTAATTTATGTTTGAAAATAAAAAAGGTTTGCGGTAATAAAGATTAATTTTAAAATCATGCAGTTGACTAATTTTTCTAACGTATACTAAACAATGCCGAACGACGATTAAACACAGCTAAATCCCATGAAATTCGTTATAAAATTAGTTGCATCGACGATAGCTTTCAATGATATAAAAGCGAGCGAGAAAAGGAACGAAGGACAGGACACAGGAAGAGGCAGAAAGGAAAAGCGAAGAATGGCCTGTCGCAAAAGCAGCAGCAGCAGCAACACCGAGCATAAAGAGAGACGAGACTTACAAAAAAGGAGTTACCTTCTCCCTCTCTCTCTCTCTCCTTCTCTCTTGTTCCTTCTTGTTCCCCGTCATTCTTTCGCTTTATCCGCGATACGTATATACGTGTATATGTGTGCGAGACAGAAAGAGTCAAAGGCGCTGCGTGAGTTTGCACCATGGGCTAGGCGCGGTTTCGTGTTTCTCGCCTACCGGACTATATAAGCAGCGAGGATGTCGAGAGAGAGAGAGAGAGAAGAGAAAGAGAGAGAGAGAGAGAGTATTATGCGCGAGGGGGATTTTTCGACCAGGTTGGCCTTCGCTAATACATTGTACGTGTGTATGTGTGTGTGTGTGTATATGTGCGCGCGTCTTAAAATCGGTATGACGGATTGCGCTTGGCACGATCCAGTTCCTTTCGAGTCTCCCTCTCTCTCTCATGATTATTATTTCACTATAGGCATCGTCGAATGAACTTTCAACACTGTTTTCCAATCGTCCGAGAATTATATTTTATGGATTTACAAAATGAATTGTTATTACAAAATTAATTGAAGTAAAAATTATCAATAAATTTTGGATTCTCGGCATCTGATATTCGTGTAGACTAGAAAATGTAGATTCTGATTTTTACATTGAACGTTTTGTCGGACCAAATTTATAAATTTACAAAACATTACAAATTTCATGGAACGCAAAAATGTTTGAATTCTCCCGCAATTGAAGTACATCGGTGCTGCTGGATATGTGTGCTATACAGTTCATTTATTCGAAGTAGCGCCATTTGTCAAGTGAACCTTTTTATTTTCAATATTACGTTTTATTACATTTGACGATAACGGCCCGCGCCGATGTAAGGAGATGAGACTATACGAGCTGAGCTTTAACGATCAAACGAGAGATTGGAATCGAATTTCTTAGAGGGGGTAAAACCTGTTATTCCCAGTGACTTGTAATATCGGCACTTTATTTTTTATAATTACGCGGCGTAGTTATGCCTCGCCTATATATCGCCAAGCCATAGTGCTCCTATAGCCATTATTATTAAAGCTCATTTTTCTTATCCGCGCACGGTGCAGCCAATATAATTTGAAGTAACAGTTTTTCTTATACGTTGCGGATTTCTCAGCGACTTTGTATTCCGTAAATAGTTATAACCGCTGCGCTTGAATCGGTTATGCCTTTAGCAAGATGCTTGTAAGGAAATTCATAGGCTTAGAATTTTTCGATGACATATAATTAAATAAAATTACCGCTAAAATATTATATTAAATTCTCTTTAAAAATCAAATATGAAAATGCCTCTTTCTATAGATATACATAGACTAGCAAAGACGATATCTCGTCGCATTAAACGCCGGGGTGAGTTCCGCGTATTATACTTAAAAAACTAAGGCGAACGGAACGCAAAAAAAACCGGCGTGTCGAAGCAAAAGACAAGGAGGGAGAGAGAGAGAGAGAGAAAGTGTGTGGGTGTGGGTATGTGTGTAGGTATAAGGGGATGGGAGTAGCGTCGCATCAATTTTAAGCCACATGCATGTCTCCGGCTTCGTATTTAGGTGCGGATAATCGGCTTAGCGCGAGTCCCGCTCGCGTCTGCAGCTCTCGCTATGCACTTGCCGTTCGCAAAGACCACACACACACACACACACACACACATACATCCAGTGCTATATAAAAGTAGCGTATAAGCGCGTGCAGGGCTGGCAAACGGCGCAATTTCAGTCGATGCTCTTTATACAAGGACACAGGGCGAAAATTGTGGCGGAATGCGCGGCTGTAATAATGCATTACATACTCTTTCTCGCGCGCCTCGGTCCCATTATATACATATACACACACGAATTAAAGTGGCAGAGCACGAAATTCGGTGGTGGAGGGGGGACGACGACGAGGCGACGCTGCGACTGCGATAAGCGCATGTCGGAGCGCATTGCATTAAATATTCCGGGAATTACGCCTTTATTACACGGGCATGAAATTATGGGATGCGTGTGACGCGCCGTATGCAATTGATTCTTATCGATATATATATATGACTACTGAGCGCGTCCCTCGCTCTCCTCTTTTTCTTTTGGTAATTTCTTTTTGCCGTGTGTACATGCTGCCCTCTCTCTCTCTCTTTTTTCGGTCGGACGCTTTTGTTCCGGAGGCTATTTTTAGCCACACGCCGCGCGGGAGAACCTGTGGTCGGGCGAATTTCGTCGTTTTATTTGATAAGTGGGCTGATTCAGAGAGAGGGAGAGAGAAATATTTGCGCGCGGAGTGGATAAAAAAAAAATTGTAGTTGGCCTTATACTCTGCATCGTTTCGTTGTCTGCGTGCAGCTGCGCGGCTCGATGCGTCCTTACTGCATCTTTTTGTGAATTATGAAATCGTGTTTATATATACATTATGATGCTTTTCGACTGCAAGCTGCGATCGTAATGCGGTTTTTTAATTATAGTTTTGACCGCGATAAATATCGAATTTTGAAACTCGCTCTTTTCGATGCAAGGTTATTCGATATTTTACGCAAAATTATTATTGACTTCTGGCTCGGGCATAGTTTAAATATTATCGAGTTGTATACGGATTCGTGCAATATATGATATTTGTGAAAAAATTAGTGAATTGCTTTTAAAGTGAAAATAATACTTTGGTATAAGCAAACGATCGACAGTAAATTAGGGTTTTAAATAATCGTATTACACGTTCAATTCAATATACTCAGCATCCCTTCCAAATGCAATCCTTCAAAACAAATAGCCGCGATATAGTAGATTTTATACAAGACTCCAAAATTTTAAATTCCCACGACTTCATAGTGTTCGCGTATATAAAACCTCGCGGCATAAAATATCCGTCGACGATATACATGGGAATGGTTCATTTGTCGTGCGCGACCCATTTTAACTTTTCTACAAAAGGTTTCCCTCCCTACCTCCTCTATACCTTTGTCAAAAGATTACTTCATTCCGATAAAACGTATATACTCAAGGGATCCTTGAAGTTTTTGGCGCACGCGAGTGCATTTAAATTTTAGCGGCTCGCCGTCGCGATTCTTTTTCGTGTATGTATATGTGTGCTGCCGCCTCTTGTTTTTGAGGAACGTTCGTTAAGTGCAGATAACTAATAACAGAGACACGCAAACTGGCGTATATAGCGAGTGCATGCGCATTGTACATAAAAGTTGAGAGCGACGGGCGAAATAATAAATTCAGCCGAAAATAAAAACAGAATTGAAGGGAAACACGTTTCATTATGGAAGATTTTTTAGATGTAAGAATTTTTTTAATTTCTTGTGCGAAAAGTCTTGATTTTAGTTTAGAATGCTTTGCTGTGTGCAGTAATTTGATGGGTAAATAAAGGTTGAATCGAATACTTTGAAAAGTGGCATCATATATGTTACACGAATGATGTATGATTATAAAAATGTGTAACGAAATTGTTAAGTTTCACTATATATACAATAATTTGATCTGGAATTTACAATTATGCATTTATACAATCGATGGAAATTTCATATTTAATTAATCAAAGTATATTTTCGTTTGATTTGATAATAATTCCAAATTATATTTTGATACATGATCAGTTTATATATATATATCATACGTATTTATTTAGTATCGCAATGCATATCCATTAATTGTTGGCCAAATAAAATATCTCTTTTATAGATGAATTAGCAATTTCGTAGCTAGTTGAATATAATATCACAGTATCGAAATTTGCGGAATTTTAAATCTTAATGCGACGACATTTGATTTTAATTTTTATTCATTTTTTATTTACACACTGATTTCAGAAACACGAAGCAACTGCGCTAAATAGTTAAAAATATTGATGGTACGCAGACCATTACTGGATTAATCAGTTGAATGATTAATCCAGTATCAATTGCAAACGATCTTTGCCGCAAATAGCGATAGATCGAAAAATGAATTTTAAAAAGCACACAATAATGGGTTTAAAGAAAAAAAAATTTCCTCAGCTCGCCCTTTCATCCACGAAGCATCCATCCCTCGATATACAACAATGACGAAGTTGCGCCAGGTAAAAACGCGCAGGAACTGCAGCAAGCTGCTCGCGCCCGGTATTTATAAATAACCTTGAATTATAAAAAAGAGCGCGCGACGCATCAGGAAAGAGAGACGGAAGCACATCGGAGCGCCGAGGGAAGGTCGTCCGAGAAGAGGAGCTGCGACCGGCTATACTCGCACGCACATGCTCTCTCTCTCTCTCTCTCTCTCTCTACTCTCTTTTCGTGCAAATTTGAATTATTCCGTTTCAGGGATGTGTACGCACACGCACGTACTTACACACGCAGGACATACACAGCAGCAGAGGCAAAAGCGTTCGAGGTCGCGTCTGAAACTTTCACGCTTGACGGGACACTTGCACTGCGCACCGCAAGCCGGACGGAGATGGCGAGATGTTTAAAGGCTGCGCGGTATATATCAGGGGAAGGGAGAGACAGAGAGAGAGAAATGATGCGACTCGAAAGTAGCAGCTGCGACGAGAGGGAAAGGGATATGTGCAGGAGTTGGAAGAGAGAGAGAGAGAGAGAGAGAGAGAGGAAGGGAGTTGGTCGATGGACAGACGATGCGAGCTCCCACGACTGCTCGAGATAAGTGAAATTGGTCGGACCACCGGGTGTCGTAATGTTCACCGCTCGTGCTGCTGCAGCTATACGTATTGCAGTTTTGAGGACGTTATGAGCTTGCTAGCTTTTTTTCCCCCAGCTCTATCTTACTTTCCGGCTCTGCGGGTATGACGCGGCGCTGCTGTGAATATTTCCCGGTGGATAACGATTTCGCGAGATGGTCGATTTACGGATTAGTTGCGGTGTAAAAAGTGACCGATTCTCTTTCACCTCTTTGTGGACTTTGTCCAACCAAAAATGTGATCGTGGAAAATTAATATACAGGTGAGGTTGATTTTTCAAATAGACAAAGTTCTTAGCGATGTTTACTTTCCAATCAAAGCTTTCCTAATGTAATAAGCTTAAAGTAGTAATACTTTTGGATTACCATCTGGATTCCGTATGGATACCGTATGAAAATTCCCGAGAAATCTATTCCATATGATCATATACAACAGAGTATAATAATTCTTTATAGATTTTAATACTTGAATGTTTTGGTTAATGACATTACGGTCTTTAAATTAATATAAGAATATAATTGTCATTAATGTTTGGTAATATAATTTATTAACGATAGTCGTAAACGCGTTAAAAATGCTGCACCGCATCCAAATCTCCAATCTAATAAAATTAGAAATTGCAGTTTGCGAAGCCGAAACGATCCACTTATTTAACGCTGAGTAGCTGCCCGCATACTTTTATACGACAGAAACAGATGAAGTGCATTAATTTTAATACCTCATTTATCATTCTTAGCTACATCTTTCCCTGTTGCGGTGTGCAGCGCAATATTTTGCCTCGTTTTTTATGAAAGAAAAATCCGCGAGAGATATTTGTTAAGCGAAGGCATAAGAACAATTAGAATGTATACGGTTAGCAATTTTCAAGAGACGTGAAAAACAATAAAGATTCGTATCCGAATTATGATTTATATACGCTTTATCTCATTTTTTGTTGGGGCATCAATGGATTTGATGTTAAGATATTGCCAGAAATCGCTCCGCTAATTGTACATTAGCCCTTAACGTGCTAGATCAAGATAAATACTTTGTGTACACAAATACACCGAATGATTAACATCAAACACTTTGTAGATTTTTTAATGTATGTGGTTGAAAGCATGGATGTAATCGGGATAACAAAGTATATTATGAATCAGTTATGAATTACCTTAAAATAATTATTATATTCGTTTGAAAATTGGTCAGTTCATTTAAACATTAATTATATATTTGTAAAAAATTTTGTCATTTAAAGAAACTATATTTATTGATTGAAATTTTTTAACGTATAAAATATTCGAACTATCAATTAATCAAAATACAACATTCAAAAACTCGCTTTCTACGAAAAATTGTTTTAATATTAAAAATATTAAGAATCGCAAATGTAAAAGACTACTTCAAAGTACAACTACAACAAACCCAATCACCTCGCCAGCCATGAGAAAGGCAAACAATGCAAATATACCCGAATCATCATCAAAATTTTCGAACAGTAATTAATTCCGTTAACGATCTTACGGGCGATGGAGGGTCGAGTTGAATCGGGTGCAAGAAAACAGGGTTTCATCAGCAGGACTCAGGTTTAATTAAAGCACGCGAAACGCCACTTTTGACATTTTAATTCATCGAACGAATTCCAATCACGAAAAGGTCCAAAAAGGAAGAAAGAAAGGAAAAATCTTTCCGCTGGCGGCCGCCGTCGCCGCGGCTCTGCAGTGCATCAGTGCGCGGGCGCGCGTTCGCGTAAAATTCCGCCAATCAAGTAAAATAATGAACGGGCGAGCCCCGGATAAGGGAGCCGTGGGAGTGAGAGAGAGGCGAAGAATCGCGCGAGAGAGCTTTTTCGCTCGCGGCCCTTGAAAAGAGACAGAGAGACGCGGCGCGAGGAGAAAAAGGTGGGGGCCGCGGGGGGAGGCTAGGGAGGGAGCGGAAAGAGAGAGAGAGAGGGTGGGAAACCTCGCCCAACCGATGGGTAATCGATACAAAAGTCCACAAGGGTTGGGCCGCCGACTTACTTGCCGCCGTTGCCGCTTCCTCCTCCTCCTCCTCTTCCTCCTGTTCTCGCGCGCGCGAGCTTTCAGAGCTTGCGCGCGCGCCTGAAAGCTTCGGGTAGGCAAAGTAGTCGACCGCAGTGCGCGCGGGACGTATATGATGCCACTGTCTCATCGTTCAGAGAGTCGCGCGAGTTCCGCTCTTTCTCTCTCTGGGACACACACGTATATAGAGCTGTATTACGAGGGGATACGGGGGATAACTTTGCGAGCGAGCGGATGATGATGGAATGGACTGTTTGGGGATGCGGTTGATTCCGGCCCGATTTATGCCAATCTCTCGGCTTCAGTCTTTGTGTATGTTCGTAGAATAGGGATTTGGGGGTGGTCTGTGGAAGAAACGATTGTTGGGGAGTTTTTCGCAAGATTTCGATTATGGATGAAGTGTTTCATTTTAGTTTTCAGTTAATTACGCAAATAGGTGCCTGAAATTGATTTATTGATATATTAACTTTCGATTTTGTTACATTATAATTATCTAAATAAAGTTGACAATTCTATAACACTGTTTATATATTAGAAGTTTTAATGGATATTAATTGATTTTATGTAAAGTTAAATGTAAAGTTAAATGTTTAACGCCCTGTATTTCGAAAACTGGAAATTGACGGACCACAGGTAAATTGGGACTTTTCATCAGATTATAGTAAACTACATCATATAAGAAAATTTTGATCAAATTGACTGCATCCTCATTTCCATAAGAAAAGTGCGGAATCCTTTCAAATGAGTTAAATTATAAAAAAAATTCTTGAATAAAACAATTATACGAATTAAAATCACTTACAATTTTTTATTTTAAGCTTCCCATGTTATCAAGTCAAAATACTGTCTTATGAACACATGTTGGACAGATTCGCAAGATAAGTACTTCTTTTCTTTATTATAAGAATGAAGAAATGGACAATCAAAACCGATTAGATTATCATTGTTTTCGAATTGTTCAAATGAAGCGAGATTCATAAAAGCTAAAGCTAGTTTAAGTTCTAAGAATGACGTCATGCAATGGTCATACTTCAAACAGTACCTCACTGTGATCGTTGCGTTATCCTACACTTTGCATCATTTCAATATTTCAATTATTGAAACAATTTAAATCTTTAGAATTTCATAGAAAAAGTTTACGGAGGTCCAAAAACTGAATGAATTATTATTATATTATTCTCGATTTTCATTTAGAAGCCAATATTACTTATCAAATCTGAATAGGTAGTTTGATTTCGTTAAATGAATAAAAAGATTTATTTCGAAAACTTTACAACAAAGGTAAAGATCTTAAGGAGACTCATACGCCAAATTTTCTTTTTTTCCGAATCTTGAAAAAATTATTAACATAAAGAACTTAAATATTCCAATTACTATTATACGTTAAAAGAAGTTTAAAAAAATGTTATTTTCATTTCTTAAGAGGATGTGCTGTAGTTCGAAAGATTCATATCTTATCGGTTTTTGTATTTAATGAAATATGTAAAGATAAGAGACTATAATTTTTGGATAAAACTCTCTTGTGAAAAATTTCGCTTGCAATTCACAGTGATTTTTATCTTCGAGATTTTAGACGTTAAAAATCTCCCCAAATTGTGAATTTAATTTCTCGAAACTTGAACCAATTAATGATTACGTCATTACCGAGGTAGTGACAGAGAGTTATTTCCGAAAATTAATTTCTATTTTAATATATTTCGTTAAATGGTATACCGGTAAGGTAGGAATTTTTCCAACCGTAGCACATCCCTTTAATATACAAATTTAGCCCACGGAGTTATAAAAGTTCTATTTAAACACTCTTTTTTCTCTCGCTTCTAAGTTGAAGAGTCAAATCTTAATCAACTTTAACTTTACAGAGCTCAATTTGTTCCTGAAAGAGTCGTCTATGGCCTGAATTCTTGTAGATTTCTAGAAACAATTTTTATTTAATTTTTAATTATTTTTCATCAACATTTTACCAGATTAAAAATATTTATTCCAATTTTGTTTAACTTATTTTTTACACACTAATTTTTGAAAACTTATTTCTACATAATATTCAAAATCTGAAAAACTCAGCTTATAGAAGGTTTTGTTTACAAACAAAATAAGTCGTGAAAAGTTATAATCCGTTTTTATTTTAGGTTTTCTTAGGCATAAAAGAAAAGAAAATACGGTGTATGGATCCCCTTAAGGCTAAAGGCACTAAAGTTAATTAAAGTTTCCCACTCTACATTTTACCGACTGAGAATTAAGTAATTCTAATTTATTAATAAAATACTTTAAATTATACAAATCCTGAATACAGGTGCACTTCATCTATACATTATCTATTATCTGGTAAAGTTTTAAGTAAATATTTCAATGACCCATCAAAAATTCTTGCTTCGAAATGATGATGAAGCGGTGTTATTAAAATATTCACTTGAAATTTTGTAAGATGATAGATAATTCATAGACGAACTGCATCTGTGTTATTTAGTTATAACAAATTATTCAGGAGATTCGGTCGGTAAAACAGTTTAGTGGCAACGGCAGGACCTTGACACCTCGTTAAGATTTTGAATCCTTTTATTTATTTCATTTTTGATGATTTTTTTCAGCATTCACAATTTATAATATTATAGCATCAAATACATAGCGGTAAGAGTATTAAAATAAAACTTATTATAGAAACACCTAATACAAACCCTTGAAAATTTAATTTTTTTAATACATTTGAATACATACAAGCTTGAATTTATGCAAAGTGTAAAGAAAAGTGTATATTAAAAAAAAAATTGTAAGATAATTTTGTAAGAATTTCTTATGCATTCTTATATTCTTTTAACATTGTGTTTTTGCCAACCAACACTAGAATTGTACATATAAAATATTATTTTGATATATTATTTTTTATACTGACTTTGTATTGCAACTTCAAAGAAATGAAACAATAAATGGTTCTTCTACCGGTCCCTATACCTTCTTCTATAGTTACTTGATAAAGATAAACCGAAACGTTGCTACTTTATGACTGCTGAATTTTTACGACGCCCTAAAAAATGTCCTAAAAACGACATTTATGGCCATGACAGGTTAAGAAAATAATGAAAAAGGATATTTAAACACAATTTTTATGATTTTTATATACGCAATTTTATAAAGAAAGTTTAAAGATTATATTCCAGTTTAAAAACTCTTTATCACTTTGGGCATAAACTTCTAAACAATCAAAAATCAAGTTTGTATTTGGATTGGTTGAAACTCTTTGCTTATATTCTAATAAAAAGTTTATCGATTGATATAATAAAAGTGGTAGAATTGATATTAGATATTAGATATTGATATTAGATATTAGATATTGATATTAGATATTGATATTGAGTTAATCGAAATATTTCAGGTTAAAAATGAGTATTGAAAATTTGCAAAATATATTGTAAAATCTTGACAGGAAGAAAGAACGAAAAATGCTGTAAGAAGGGTGTACTTGAACGAAGCAGCTGAAGCTGTTAAGTAGTTGTCAACGTTTTTCAGGTTACACTCTCACACCCCTTCCCTTTCGAAAAAAGCTTTCAGTTACAAAGTCCATAATTCATTACAATTTTTTTTCTTGCTTTTTCACTCTGCCAAAGTCACGTTAGTATCATCTTTCTTTTCTTCTTCAGCACTGGAGATCCTCTTGCACCTTACTTAGTCCTTTTACATATTTGGCTGAAAATGTCAGTGTCGAGGCCTTTCATTTTAAGGTTTGTAATGATCTTGAAAATTTATGAATCAATAATTTAAATATTTATAACAACATGCAGAATTAGAAAGACTTATTGTAGAATCTCACTAATGTTATCTTTCAAACGAAAGATAAAAAATTTTTAATAGACTTCTGAACCAAAAACTGAAAAGAAGCTAAGTTTAGCAAAATAGAATGAGAAGCCAGTTGCACTTCAATAAATAGAAAACTGAAGTCGATATACGGATATACGCACTGCGCACAAAGCATAAGGCTAAACAAAGAAAAGTTTGAAATTCACATTTGTCACACGGTCGAATGCTATAATAGTTTCTTATGTATTAGTATATATGTACAGCATCTAAGAGTGTGTAAGGACATAGTATACGATTTACCTCGGGAAGAGTTGTGGGCCCTGGGGAAAGGAGGGAGAAAAATCAAAGTGCGAGACAAAGATGAAACGACGGCGCGGGGATGAAGAAAAACGAAGATAAATATAAAATATGAGATAGAAATAGAGAAACAGCCACTGCGCCTGGAATGGCAGGTATATGAATAGAAAGAGAGAGAGAGAGAGAGAGAGAGAGAGAGAGAGAGAGAGAGAGAGAGAGAAGGATGGACTCAGGAAGAGAATGAGAAAAAAGGTATAAGAGGAGATGGGCTTGTACAAAAACCAATGAAAAGGAGGATGATAATTCAATCAAATAATGGTCTGAAGCGTTTGATGATCAGTTGTTATTGCAATCGAAACCATAAATTATGATTGTCAATAAATTTACTATTATGATGGTGAATTAGTATCAAGATTTTTGGTAAGATTCGTTTTACAAGAAGATGGTACCTAAAGAAATATCAAATTTGTTGCAATACACGTGAAATATTTTGAGCTCTCTCAGCAAATTTAATCAAGCGGAAATGTACCGGAGATTAGCGCCGAGGCTGGCATTATAGCGAAAAAGTACGAGTAATCCGCAGTCAAAGAGTACCCAAGAATTATAAAGGCGAGAGAGAGAAAGAGAGAGAGAGAGAGAGAGAGAGAGAGAGAGAGAGAGAGAGAAAGAGAGAAGGAGGACGCTCGCGGCAAAGAGCACAACACGAATACACAGGGATAGATAGGGGCGGAGGGCAATCGTACAGTAGTTGACTCCCGGGGCACGCGGCGAGCATTCATATACCGGTTCCGCCGCCGCCGCCGCCGCCGCCGTCGCTGGCCGCTGCCTCTCTCGCGCGCAATATATAAAATAAGGGCGCCCCTTTTTAATGGCCAATACTAATCAATAAAATACGAAGCCCCGCGATTCGCCGCCGCTGCCGCTGCTGCTGCTGCTGCTGCAAACTCTCTCTCTCTCTCTCTCTCTCTCTCTCTGTACATCGAACGCAAGCGCACTCGAGAGCAAACAAAGGGATAGAGAGAGCCGCGCGTTACCTCTCTTACTTTTCTTTTCTCTCTTTCCTCTTTCTTTCTCGTTCTCTTTCTCTCTCCCGCTCTCTCTCTTACTCACTCTCTCTCTCTCTCTCACTGCATATACGTGTGTGCGTATGTGTGTACGTGTATGCGTGTGTATGTGTATACATACTTTTCGATCGATCGATAGCTTTTATGCCGGCTGCAGTGGGTGGACGAAGAAAATTAACCCTTGACTAACGAGGGGAAATTCACCGAGAGCGCTGAGTGTGCCCCTGTATGTATGTGTGTGTGTGTGGGTGTGTGTTAGCGTGTGTCTGGGTCTGCAAGATGCGTGGATTTGAGCTAAATCTTTTTGAGCTGTGATGCATGCTGTATATGATGTTTATAGAATTTTGTTGTTTTGTCTTTTATACCTGGGAGAAATATGTGATCGTTTAACAGATTAGTGATGCGCATTAAATTGAACTTTTGGTCGTAATCGTTGATGCTCGATTCGAGTGGTCTAGTAAATGTCAACGTGACAATTTAAAGGTAATGTTCTATCTTTAGTCTTATGGTGCGGGAACTGGTGTAATGTGATATCCCATGTAAAACAAGTTTTTGCGGCTAAATTGGATCCTTATTCAGATTAGGCCTAGATATCTCAGTATTACTAGACTCTATAACTTTTATTTATCAGCCGAGTAATACAGAAACTGCATGTGAATGATTTATCCTCATTGCTTGAAAATTTTCAAAAAAATATTGTCAACGAGTTATTACATTAAAGTTTTAACTGCGCTGCTTTAACCTTTCCTCGTTATAAAGTATTAAGGGATTCAAGGTAAATGCAAAAGATTTATAAAATTGTATATATTGAAATGTTTGCAGAATAGAAACGCAATCGGATCGTTATAGCGAGGAAATAAATTTTCGAACCCTTATACACGGTGAATGAGTTTTTGGAAAAACTATTACTGTATAAAATTCAAATTTAGGTTTTAAAATATTGCGCTATACTATTATCACATACCTATATAGCAAGGAAAGAAACAACGGCGAACGAATATCCTCTCCCAATCGAATCCATCAAATTCTCAAGAAAATAAAAGAAGAAAAAAGCGGAGTCTAAGTCAAGCGCGCGATCCATTCGGTATATATAGGTATATAGCTCAAATTCCGCGCACAATAAAGAATAAAGACGAAGAAAAGAAGCGCGGGAAATCGAGACAACCTGATCAATAATGGGTGTATGTGCCAGAGCGAGAAAGAGAGAGTCGAAGCACCGCAAGGCATCCGCACGATTCTAGAGAGAGTGAGTGGGTGAGAAAGAACGAGAGAGAGAGAGAGAGAAAGAGAAAGAGAGACAGATAGACAGATAGAGAAAGATAGAGAAAAAGCGAAGACGGGGCAAAGCCCCTGAAGGGAAAGACAGGCACGAAAGAGTAAGAGAGAGAGAGCGAAAAAAACGCGTGTAGGAACGCAAAAAGGCGTATTGCATTCGCACAGAGGAAGGGGCTAGGGGGGAAGGGGGGGGAGGGAGAAGGGAGGGATACGAAAATGGGAGCAGAGAACTCAGAAGCGAAGAATGAACGTACGAGCGCGTAGCATCGTTAAGGGCAGCAGCAGCAGTAGCAGCAGCAGCAGCAGCCGCAGAAAAAGGGGATAAAAATGAGAGAGCGAGTGAGTGAGAGGGGAGAGAGAGAGAGAGAGAGAGAGAGAGAGAGAGAGTGATAGCAATAGAGCAATATTTTTCAGGACAGGATATTTAACGCGCGTACTGGCCAGGTCAGTAACCCCTGTTCTGGCGTATACAAGAAAGAGAGAGAGAGAGAGA
>UELV01086841.1:0-16566 GCA_900490015.1 Megastigmus stigmatizans | reverse complement strand
ATATATATATATATATATACTTAAAGAGGTGGGAGATGGATGAAGCGAGTTAATTTTTCGAATCATCTTGCGCAACGACTGTACGTATATAACACACTCTCGTGTGTATACGTGTGAGCGCGAGGCACGGAAGGTCAGTGGCTCGCTGCGCGCAGCAGCAGCAGCAGCAACAACGGCACACATTGCAAGTCTTTTGTCTATACATTAATGTACGTTATGTGCCGAGCTTCTGTCGCGTTGTGGACACAAGTGCACACGCGAGTCTTGTGATTCGAGTATATATTTTCGTCATTTATGTGTATCGCGCGAATTTGTACGAGGACGACGAGAAGTTACAGCCAGACACTGCCGACTTGTTAATATTATACGAAAACGTTTGAGTTTTACATTGAACTCGGTCAGCTTGTAATATTCATTTCGAAAGAGTGCAATTTTTATTTTTGTTACAACTGCTACACTTGGCGAATCGTATTAAAAGCGTACGTTTAAAATAATGATAACGTTATTATTAGTTTCTAGATTTAAGTCATGACCGTGTACGCCGAAATGTAGCACAAATGCAAATGCATTTTGGAAACGATAAGAATCGAGCACACGATATTCCGTGATGTATATGTATACGCAGCCCGTAACAACTCGAAATCCACACGGCGAATACTTTATTTGCCCAGCTGGTTGGAATATCTCGAGTACTTACTCGCGCGAGAGAGTTTGGCACTCGATGAAAGCAATTTTTTTTTCCAAATTCAATTCTGTCCATTCCCTCGACCCAAATATCCTTCTGCTCCAAACTCGAGAGAAGTATCTACACGAAATTGGATGGTCCGGATTTTTTTCGAGCCCTCCGTATAAGCTTCGGCATTCCCAAAACAAATTATGCATATACGAGATATATACAGGTATGCGCTGGTAAGTGTTTATTGCTGTTTCTCTGCTGGGATGCCTTAACTGACATTCAAAGATTTATTGAATAAGTATGCATTATCGAAAGGCGTGATTTTTATTTTTCAGCAGCAGCAAGCAGCTTTTATTGACTCGAGTTTTATGCGCTATTTTTGCATTTCTTAATGGCTCGATCGATACAAGATATCCGTTTAATAACTTAATTATTTAATTTTCCGTAGCGATTTGAGTGCTAGAGAGCGAAATTAAGGGGCGGTACAATTCCTAAAGGGATCGCCTCCAAAAATAAGCGCGATAATTTGATTTATATGTTTTATATGCGTGAGAGCAGTTCCTCGATAAAAGTATTTTAATCTCACGAAAACCCTTGCCAAGTTGTTCTCAAACGTCGTATATAAATTACGGTTTTTCTCTCTCCTGAATTCGCGGTAACCGCTCAAAAGCATAATAACTTATCATCGATTTGTAAATTTCTACAAGACTGGATAGTGCCTTATTAACAATCAACGAACTTTCATCCATTGTTAGTAAAACTCCGCGCCTTTGGTCAGCGTAACTTTGATAAACTGAACAATCCCAATACTTTCAACGTGACAGCATCTTGGAAAAAGAGTTATCAAAGCGCCAGTGCACCTCGTCAATCTGTATTTCCACGCAAAAATATACGTATACGTGTGTGTGAGTGCGTGTGGATATCTGGTATACCGGCCGTTAGCGTGCGAGCAGGTAGGGCCAGGGCGGCCTCATCCTGCCGCTGTTGAGGAAGACTCTGGCGATGTTGCTCTCGGCTCGGGCCTCGGCCTCGTCATCGCCGAATCCCTCTCTTGGCTATCTTTTTCGATCTGTCACTCTCTCGCTCTCTCTTCTCTGTCACTTCATCCTTATCTCGTAGTTTAGGTTAACTTGTCTTTCCTCTCTTCTCTTCTGCAACGAGACGGGAGGACCTATGGCTTCTCTCGGTCTTTCACTTCTCGATCACCGGTATCTGGAAAAAAAAAGAAGAGAACGGGTACGCTAGAGATAACTTTTTGTTCATTCGATGATTGCTCGTTGTGGGCTTATAAGTGTGACGTTTTGTTACGATTATCCGTCTTTCGGAGTGTGTATTGCAATGCCATTAAAGAGATATATTGTTAATGATGTGAGTCATGTGTGCGTCAATAGTACATTTCGACACGGGGGCGGAAGAGGATTATTTCACTCACGAGACGTTTTTCGGCCGAGCGAAGCGAGGTCGAAAATTCGAGTGAGGGAAAAATCTTCTTACGCCCTAGTCTCGAACCGTATTTTTCATCACGAGAGCCGTAAAGTCGCATCAAACATGCGATTTTGTGGTTAGAGTGACGAAAAAGGGTTTTCATTCGATCGGAGACGAAGACGAATTTTCGCTCCAAATATAAGTTTACAATTCTTAAACTTATCGAACTGAACATTGTTACAACTGAAACTTTATAATGCCATCCCTGAAATTAATCAGTCTGACCCTCGTTAAATTCCATTTTTTTTCAAAGCCAATACTGCCAACTAATTTCAGTTCAACTCGCATCTCCTCCAGCATCAGTGTTTCACCCAGACCTACTTGACATTTCCGATTAAAAAAAAAGACTCGAGCAGCGAAACAATCGAAATATTAATTTTCCCTTTGTCAAAGCGCATCAAAGCGCCGCGGAAACTCATATACTCATTCCTACACATCATCGTCCCACAACCCGATGCGGACTAAATGTAAACAGGTCGTTTCGCAACGTCTAGCAGGAGAGAAAAAAATGTGGCGAAAAGTTTCGAAACCGAGGCAAGCTAAGTCCGATCGACTGAAGCTCGCGGCTTTTAATCTTCCATGGGCTCTCGTTTTCTAATTGCAGTACGGCAAAAATAACCTCGTGAGAGGCAGCGGAACTGAAAGGATGTGCTTTGTGCTTACACACACACACACACACACACACACACACACACAACGTGTGCACTTCTATTTTCTGAGTTATTTTTTAAATGCGCTGGCGTGAGAAGAACGATCGTCGTCTTTTTTTTTGTTTATGAGGATAATGAAACGTTTGCTTTGGGTGCGACAGACTGGAATCGACGATCTATTCTGATCAATTTAATTATTCTGTTGTTTAACGATGTTTTCTCTATTTTTGAATGATATTGGAGAATTTTAAGGAAAACTTGTGAAAAAATTAATATAACTTAAATATACGTGGGAATGAGGAAATGTTAACAATATCTAAAAATGTCATTTGCCTGCGAGAAGAGAAAAACGCTTTAATGTAGAATATCACTATAGTGGACTCAATGAGATAATTCCATTCGCAATATCGACGTCTATAATTATATTCCGAGTTCAGCCGCAAAATAAAAAGAAGCAGAAAGTAAAGATCCAAGCTAATTCCGAATATCACCGAACAGCTCCCAGTTGTCCAGAAAAACACTTTATTTGAAAATCGAAAGTTAATCGTTTCTATTACTCTATCATCTAAGCATTTATATATTACTTATTATTACACATCTACGAGTTCATAGTGACATAGCCGATTCAATCCCAACGAAAGAGAGACAGAGTTAATGGCAGCTAAGACACACGATCTTATCTCGTAAGCGATTGCGAGCAGCAACAACAACAACAGAAACAACAGTCGATAACGACATTGCCATTAAAATATAACAAGTTGCTGTTGAGAAACACCAACGCGCCACGCACATATTGTGAAACGGAGTCATTGACTATACGTGCAGGAGGCGCTCGGGAAAATCGCGCACGCGGGGACCTTGCGCCTACGTCTGACCGTCAGCTGCGCCGCGTCTCTCGTACTTTGTGCATTAACACAGCCAGAACTTTCAGACTGCGTGTATATATACCTATATGCAGGCTTTGCGCGTGCGGAAACTTTAAGGGAGGAGCCTCTCCCTCTCTCTCTCTCTGTCGGGCTGTGGAATTAGGGTGCCAGGACACAATGCGGAATATATGTCTCGGGCGATAAACGAGGGACGCGACTTTAGCGCGAGGGCCCGGCAAAGATTCCGATAAAGTGCCTAAGTGTATATTATTATGCCGAGCTGAAAATGGGTTAATTTAGAGAAGGGATAAATTAGTGATTTTTTCAAACTAGTGGCTCATGCTCAGTAATTATTTATTTTTCAGAGAAATTTTGTAACGTAGCTACTGTGTACTTGTTAATTTCACATTCCATCAAAAGATTATTTGTTTTTATAACAAATATGATCCTGCGAAAAATTGGCATATAAATAAAAGTTTTATATCACTATATTGTAGTCGTCATTAACGACACATTGTTTCAGATGTAACGACAAGAGGGCGTATATATGTGTATTTCTTTACACTCAATGGGGAATGCTCAATTTTGAAATACATAATATTCGAGGCTGAAGAAAAAGGACCTGACTTTTGTAATACAGAACTATGGTAAAAATCAATTGAGACGCATCGATGAAATGTTATTGCGAAAGTTGGAGCGATTCATTATTGGAATTTATATAGGAAATCGCGAGTCCAAGTTTTACTGCGATGTCACACTGCACGTTCCAATATCCCCCCGGTTACGGAAAAACACCGAGTTTAACGGTCATTTTCATCAGAAATTTCTCCACGTGCCTCCGTTTTTCTGTCACTATAAATAACACGTATTATCTCGCGACCTACGACCATAGTTTTTTTTAATTAAAAAAAAATAGTCCCACGCTGTATTTTTCGGCATTGATTCGCCTAGTCGACGGGCGCACGTAAACCCTAACGTAAAAGCGAGGCATTCAACTAATAAGCGTATATACATAAAATGGAAAATTCGTTACGCAAACGTAATCCCCCTCTTCCTCCCTTGTCGCAACGACTAATTAGCATTTGAGAGCGAGTACTTGCGCCTATAAATCGGCAAGCCCGACGTACACGGGCGTAATTTCATTGAACTGAGAGAGAGAGAGAAGCTAAAAATAAATCCTCACCTAATTTCGTGACTCTAACCAGTATTTCGTGTTTTGGGATCGTGTCGGAAAACTCGAAGCGTGCTATTAGGGGGAGTATGAGAAATAATAAAAAATAATCTACGAGCTAAATGGGATCAAGTCGAATGCGCGCTACAGCAAAGAAATCCGTGGCCGCAGCTATTTCTTATTTCCTAGTTTCTAATTTTCAAGAGTATGTCTATGGACTTTGCGCGTGTATATGCAATCATAGCTCTTGAGGTAAAACTAGTTTTTTTTTCAAGCTTAATGCTGCTCAATTGAAATATTGAGTTGTGGTTGTTTTTTGTTGTAGGTTTTTGCTGTACTGTGAAATTAAATAAGCTGAACATTGAAATTATGAAGTGTCACAATTCACGTACTAAGTCGTAAGGTTTGTTATGCAGTGAGAAGTTGTACATTGAAAGAAAATAATTATGCAGGAAAATAAACAAATCTTTTGAAATGACTACATGAGTTTGCATCAAAAGAGTTTGCATCATTTTCTTAAAGGTCTTGTTAAAATTTATTCTTTTACACGCTTCTAATGTACCGTTGCAACAAAGTTTGTTTTCAAATTGAAAAATATTCAACATTTGTAAACGAGCATTCAAAGATTCTAAACAGCACCACTGTATTTGCAAAAAAAAAATAAATACAAAATTAGTCTTGGCTAATCAGAAGTCAGTGCATCCACAGCGCATAAAGAAAAAAGAATCAAAGTCCCCATGAATTCCAAACACACATACACACGCACACACACACACACACTCGCGCGTGCGCGCACGGAAGACATAAAGAGGAGCCGAAGCTATATAGGATGTCAGTAAACCTTAGCGACTCGCTATATACGTCGGCGATAGGCTCGTTTTCATGCTAATGAAAAATGTGTGTTCATGTGCTGGGGAACACTCGGCTTCCCTCCCTACTCCTTTAGATCACCCATGAAGCGACTGACGTAATAAGCTGCGGCGCATACACACGTATGTATACACACATCGCGAGTGTATTAATGGGCGTCGAGTGAGATCGGCGAGAAATCGAGAGCCGCTCGCGTCACGACGCGCGGTGAAGGTCCTTCAATGCCGACTTTCAATGCCTCCGCTGCCGCTGCTTCTGTTGCTGCTACTATACTGCAGCTCAAGCGCTCGTTGCGGATAGTTTGTGCATTATGGAGCGGGGCTCTTTGCATATGTGTCTGTCTGTGTGTAGATAGAGAGAAAGAGAGAGAAAAACTGCTTTTCCCACATTCGTTGCGTTTTCGTAATTCCGATGCCTGCTGCGGCTTATCGATTTTTATCGGGAGACCGATTGCGCCTCTTTGCTTTTCTTAGCTGCTTAGATAGGGTTTTTTTTTTTGAAAAAAAAAAAAATGTCTACGAAAGTGCACAATGAGTGTGTGTAGATTTTTAAAATATGCTGGACCTGACGAATGTATGACTGAGTAGAATTGTTGCGCCGTTTGATGGACGGTTTACGAATTGAAATCTGGCAAGTGAAATCTTTTGAATGAAGAATCCACGCAAGCGAATGGACTGTTGATTAGTTTGAAAATTATACGTGATCGCAAATTGTGCATTCAATTTTATTGTAATTTGAAGAATCTGTTATGCAACGCTCTATCGTGCAGTGATACTGTAAGAGTGTACCATTTTATATTTATAGCTACGCACGCACGGGACGGCGATTGAAACATACACTATTATTGCACTGCTAAAATAATTTCAGGAAAATTGTGTAACCCAATGCGGCGCTTTAATTTCCGGTGCATACGCACTGTAATTGCATTCTAATTATCGCGTCTGATTTTATAGCAATCCAGAAAATTCAGCTACTTTTTCAATGAAAATTATCTGGATTTTTGCTAAATATTTGACATTTTTCACGTCAAATTTATACGTAGTTGAAATATATTGGACATTTTTTAAACTACATCTGTTCTAATCATATTGGGTTCCCATACTATTTTACTGGATTAATTTTGTAGCGTATGAAATGAACCTTTAGAGTTGTGAATTCAGTGTTTGTTCAATTATAAGGGACAAATATTAATTCTCTATCAATGTAACTTATACGTTAAAAATCCTGATTTTGAATAAAGTTTTAACGGTGGAAACTTTAACACAATTTTTCACACGTTAATAAATGCAAATACTTTATCGCTGAATAAATATACTTTTAAAAATCCCAATTAATTTATAACATGACAATTAATTCCTTTAGCATATTAAATTAAATAATAATCAATGTGCGGCGCTGTCCACATATTAAATTCCCATTTAGAATGTCACGAGAGAATATTTCAGGTATTATGAGAATTTCTAATTCTTTTTTAAACTCAAATAATTCTGCATAACTGGTATATCGGTATAATTCAGAATGATTTTATAGTCCAAGCTACAATAGGCTTAAATAATTTATAAATTTGTTTTGTTCCATTTCAAAGTATTAAAGAATACTCGGAGGTGCCATACAAGCTGATCTACTCCTCCACATATTACTTGAAATTGCATTATAAAAGTTGCAATACAATGAAACAGGGTGAGTGAGAGAGTGAGAGTTGTGTGTATGAGAGAGAGAGAGAGAGAGAACCCAATACGAACTACTAAAGAAAAAGCCGATAATCACATCTATAATACAATCGTAGGCGATGCTCATAGATTTTGCAGCATTAAATGTCAAGAGGCATTCCAAAGGTGATACAGCACAGTCCTCCATATAGGAAAAGCTTTATGTAATTGATTATTCCATATTTTGAATAACTAACGGATTATTCTCTTTTATCGTTCTATTATATTAATCTGTTAAAAAACAAACACGTGCAAACTCAAAGACACCCATACAAATTTCAACAACCATTTCCTCTACGTATGATTTTAGGAGAATAGTATGTATATTTCAACAATCAACAACATTTGCTAAAGCTTGAAAAACCAGTCTTCTGCAATACTAGGATAATGCGAGAATAGCGAGCCCACCGCTTGAATACTTGCAAGTCATCCCTGATAAACAACTAAGTATTTTGAGGTTAAATACAAAAAAAAATTAGCCATTAATAGTCAAGTTTCAATGAAACGAATTATTCATTCTTCTCTATTATTCCAAATTCGATTAAAACGAGTGCTTCAAAACTATACATTAATTCTGAACTAACAACTAGCTACTGATTAAAAGCAGGCGAAGAAAACGAAATTTACGACGTTGTTGTTCGTTCCTGCGGAGGAAAAACTAATCCAACTGAGTACTAAAATTAATTCCTCAAGTCAACGTCAATCCACGTCCCAACAGAAACGAATCCTCATTTCCAGCGGACTATATCGTTACTGCCAATTCTTCCAGCCGAGGGATCGACGACAAGATACACACACCTACACAATATCATTCATTCCGCTAAGATTGTCTCCTCTGTGTATCTCCGCACCCTTGCCTCGTGTCCTATACACCAGTACTGCGCTAATCTGACTATCGGCTCTGCTAGTTACGCGACGAATGACCTATACGTATATCTCTGCGTCCAGGAGATAGCGTATGGTTGTACATATATATACATACACACACAGAAGATATCCAACCCTCCGAGGAGTCGTTCGTTCTCTCTACTCTCTCTCTCTCTCTCTCTCTCTCTCTCGTCTTGCCATTTTCCTATCTCCCTTTAATTCTAGGGTCCGATCTGTATATACTTCCGAGCAATGTGATCCGACAGCCTCGTTTTCTTTTTTCCTCTCTCTTGCGAATCCTTTGATGGACATTGAAACGGGTGTTGCGTTAATTAAAACACATTTTCTATATCCAACGGATCTTTATGGACATGCCATCCTGGGAAATGAGTTTTCTTTATAAAGTCACTCGAATATTTCGCATATAAAATATTATTAAATAGGTAAAGTGTATCGCGTTAATGGCTATGAATAATTGAATTAATTTTGTTCATCCCCTCAACTTTGGCAGACATGCTATTTTGCGTTGGATGGGTGAGGAAAAAATGACGGGAGTTTTTTTTAGATTGCTGTATGCGGTGAGACTTTGAGCTTCGTTGTTACGGCATCTCGGTAATTGGTAAGAATTGATATTGCACGTTACTTTTTTTCACGAGGCTCCTTTATTTTTTTCTTCTCCCCCGTCTTTATGTGCCCTCCATCCTCGGTACTATATATACATCTATATACATCTGCAGAAGCGAAAAATCGACCTCGTGAAAGAATAATATACAGCAACGAGCTCTCGTTATATTCCTCTCTCTTTCTTTATCTCCCGTCATTTTTTTACCCCCTCCGTATACGTCCACCCTACCTACCTCCCTCTCTCTCCCTCTTTCGCACATGGATCAACGTTAACCCATACGGACGGCCAGCGAGAGAGAAGGAAAGCATATACATACACACATCGAACGTCTGTCCAAACAAGAATGCGTGCATTTGCACTGGGAGACCCGAGCGTCTGCACCAACACCAGTTCAGAACTGGAAGTCCGAATTAAATGACTCACAGACGCGGTAAGAATGAGGAGAGAGACGGAGAGAGGCAGAGAGAGAGAGAGACAGACCGAGAAAGAGAGAGGAAGAGAGGCAGAGTGCATACGGCGGAACTCGCGGCTTCGATTAAAGATCGCACTTGTACCCGAGCCGAGCTCTGCACCATAAAGCCAAAATTTACATGAAAATGGTCGGAGCCCGTATGTATAAAAGCGCGTGTATATGCGCTATTTGTGTTCGAGGGAGGGAGAGAGAAAAAGAGGAGAAAGAAAAAAAAAAGAGAAGAGGAAAGACGCCAGACGTTTTCGTCGAATGGAGATACACAGACGCTGCTGCTGTTGGTTTAGACGCATGAGAATTGTACAAAAAATTGGTATTTAGAGAGATGGGCGTATGGCGGGCAAAGCTAAATTGAGTCTGTACGCGAGTTTTTTCGGCGTTGATTGTGAGTCATCTGGCTTGAGCTTGTAACGGCTCGTGCACGAGAATTGATTCGATAAAAATTTTTAGGCGAGAAGAAAATAGTCACGATTCATGAACGTGGCTGATTCATCGAAAAATGTGGTTGCCGTGGTAATCAGTGGCAATAACCAAAATACTCTTGTAATTTCTAAGTGTTTTAAGGCAAATTATACCGATGAGTGTATCTTTTAATTTAATCTGGTTTTGTAGAAAATTATATCAATTGCGTTATTATACGAACAATTGAACGCTTCGCAGCCGTGAATATTACAAACTGTATTTTCCAAATGGTTTATACGTAGTATCCAACGTTGTTCACGTTTCAATTGGTTTTACTCTGTAGCGCAACGTTAATCACCAGCAATGACATTCACAATCCTTATTTCACCTAACAGTTATACCCAACAAATTATATTACTTGACAAATCCAAGCTTGTTGCTGCGAAACAAGTTAGTCAACACGAAATTGAAATTGTAACCTTGCCACTATAACGTGAAACTTAAAGCTGATTTACGCAAATTCTGCACCAACGATTCAAAATTAAAGCTGCTCTCGAAGCAAATAAAAAAAATGCTTAACACGGTGAATTTCATACGTGGTTTTACGTTTCTTTTTTTTCGAAAAAGAAAAAGAAAAAGAAAAAGAATTCGTTTCACGTCTCGTGCGCACATAGTTGCAAGCCAAGTCGCGTATATAATGCACGCACAGTTAAGATAAAACTTGTGACACCAGGACAAGAGAAGACCAGTCGTACCAGATATAACATAACGCTCTGCTCAAAATGTCTGATAAGACCTATCCGCCTCACATTTTATCCCTCCCCCGTTGTTCCTTTTCGAATTCTTTTTCCCACTTTTCTCTCTCTCTCTCTCTCTCTTTTGTTTAAGTATGGGTGCGAAAATTTTTACCTGGATTTCGAGAATTGCGCTGATCTTTCAATTAAATTTTTAACATAGAGATATTTATATCAGTGGCGGAATTTGTATTGTCAAGAAATTCCTGACCATTTTAGAAATAATAGAAGTGAAATTCTTATTTCATTATTACTGCCTCGATATTTTTTTAGAACTGAATATTAATTTCGTGTTATATGCGATGTAATCAAGTAACTTTATTTACAGCGTTCTCTGTGCGAGCGAGAAATTCGATATTTTAATGGAAAACGGCCGTTTTAACAGTAGAATATAAACGAAGCATTTTTAAAGGTAGGCGTAAATTTATAACAAATTTATGGCTCGGTCTATTTTTATTGGTGCTGACGTTTATTACGTAAAAAGGATGCCACGAGAGAGATAATTATTTTCACGAATTTAACATAAACAATGATTTGCAGCGGAAACTGACTTTACTAACCGATCAAAATTCATAAGTAATTTGCTGAATACATTTAAGTATTTATAAATCCACTTGTATCCACTTATTTTTTTCCAGAGATTATATTACGCATTAATAAAAAACTTTTTCATTTCTTGGAAACACCCGAAGAAACACCGGAAACTTCGTTATAAAGAAATTAAATTACATTTATTCGTGTTGACTCGACTACTGAAAAAACAAAGTAAAATGAATTTTAAATCTATATATAATTTTATTTTTTTTAAATTGTTAGATATATTCCACGTAAATTATAATTATGACACTAAAAGTTTCCTCCTGACGTAACAGAATGGATATCTACCAATCTGTCGTAATTTTCACTGATAAATCACATCCCATTACTCGAAATATCAACTAAGCTTTCGAAATCTGTTTTCTGGTTCATTTCAAATGCTTTTATAAAAAAAGAACGTCACATTTCCACTTATTTCCGCAGCTGATAAGATACCGAATAAAAATAGAAAAACTGAAAATTTCTTCGAATCATATCGTAAATGGAGTAAAAACAAATTCTTCTTCCTAATTTCTCCAGCAAAAACAACGAATCGCACAGATTTCATAACGAGAAGCACTCGGACTGTCTCGCCTTCCCTCGACTGCTCGGCGAGCAGAGACTAAGTCCCGCGCGTAAAACCGCTTAATTTTCAAAAATTCAGTAAACTCCGTTCCAATCACACTATCTTAACGAAAAATAGATCACTCAAATCGTCGTGACGCGTAATTTGCGAATATCGTGCTCACGAGTCTTTAGCTTCACTTATCCAAATTTCTATTTATAACAACTCATTAACTTATCCCACCACGTCACGTTAAACAGCAGACCTAAAACCACCGATAATCGTACTCTCTTTGCATCACTTTAATTTAAAAGCACAAGTATCGCGAATTCAACGCCTGCTATTCGCGAATTACACGTCACCGACTGCCACACATACACACACACCCACAAAGCCACCGACACATCGGAGCAATGCAACATTTTTTCCTCACATATCCAGGCGAGATATTTCGTGGTGCCGTCGATGTAAAAGAGCCAGTAACACTTCCAAACACGATTTTCCAAGTCGTACGGTACGAGCGAGCGAGAAAGAAGCACGAAATGGCGGCACTGTATATCCCGAGCTCCTGCCTGCAGCCACGACGATTAGTGAAACTCTCCGTCTTTCTCTCTCCTCTCTCCTCTCTCACTCTTTCTCTCTATCTTTCACTGTATATATATATATATATATACATACATATATACATATGCGTGTGTACGCGAGTGTCTCGATCGTATAGCAACTAAACTCACTCCAGAATTAGAAGCATTCTTTTCGAGATTCCGCGTATTTCCTCTTCGAAACGCATACACATATGCACTTCTTTTTTATGTCTCACTTTGCTCGCACTGTGACCACGCTTCAGGCACGTCTCAGCTACAGAGAGAGAGAGAGAAATAGAGAAAAAAAACAGCATATATAGAAGCGACTCCGCGAGAGCGTCGGTCTCTGTCTTTTGGCTCTGCCTCGGTCGGGAGCTTTTTACTCCATTTCGTGTTAATTTTGGCATTAATCACAAGTCCGAGAGAGACTCGTCCCCCGTGTCTCTCTATCTGTGTGTGCGCGCGAGTCTACACGTACTTACCCACACTCACACATGCACGCACGCACACACACACACACACACATACATGCGCGCACACGAACTCGCGTTATCTTTATTTATAGTCGTTGGAAGTGTTCCTTCTAGGCGCAGTTTGCCTTCGCGGCCCGATAAATCACGCAGCCTGATGCAAGGCATTTTTCGCTCCTTCCTCTCTCGATTCACTTTTTTTTCTCTCCCTTTCCTCGTTTAACTATTGATCGAGAGACGAATATATAACGCACAGACGGTTGGCCACTCACGGCGAGATTTTTCAGAGAACCATTTTTGTTGCAGGAAACACTATGCACATACACACACGTACTTACACGTACCGAGAGATGAGAGAGACAGAGAATTTTGTTCCGCGATATCGCCGACGAGTTTTATTGATCGTACGCGTCGTTGCGACTGGCATTTACGGCACGCGTTTTCGCACACGGCAATTTGGATTTAATTTTTTTAGCAAAATTCACGCACAGTACTGAGACATGCACATTTTCGATCGCTATAATCCAGATTTTTTTTCAATTCCGATCCGCGTAGCACACACACTTGGACCTCTACGGACCTCGTACAAAGCCCCACTCCAATTTTTCGAATTTCAATTTTTTCTCACTGTGCACAGCTGTAGACAATTCTACGAATCATACGTTTGCGCCAGACATCCGCAGCACACTTGGACTCCGGCGGTGTACTGGCGTCGCAGCAGCTTGTGCAGCCGAGAGTCGGAGCGTTCGGCCGAGCGCCTCCACGTAAAAGTAGCTTATTTTGAAAAAAATCGTTTGAAGCACTTCCCGGCGGAATATTCGCACGAAAACCAGATCACAATGACGGCCGCGCACTGAAATTTCACAATTCGTCCGTCCCAGCCCGGAAAACTCAATCCCATAGCTTTCCCATCACTTTCCACCACTCCCCTCCAACCACCCAAAAAACTGCTTCAAACCACGCCGAACCCCTCCCTACACTGTAAAATCACTTTTTAAACATTACCTCGTCGTTATGAACTCGGAAAATCCACCGGGAAATACGGTTATCCTTCACCGCACAGCTTCGAAAAATCCAGCCACTGGCACTTTCTCGCTCGCTCGACTCGGTCGCTCCTCCGCTCACCTAACCTCACCCAACCGAACGCAGCAGCCTATAGCCATATAGACAAAAAGAAAAACAACTCACCGAAAATTTTCACCAATTTCCCCCCGCTGGACTCGATCGAATCATAAAAAAAATCACGCAGACCAGCAGATAGCCCAGCACTTTCAACCTTAAAGCCACATCCGCACACGACGGCAGCGCAGCGACCTCGAAACGAAGGACGCGCACTGGCCACCTCCAACACACACACACATACAGAAAGCGAGAGAGAGAGAGAGACACGCACACAGCCCCACTCTCTCTCAACGACACCGCACCAGTTATAAAGTTGCTGCGCGAAAAAAAAGGTGATGAAAAACTATCGCGATGTGTGTGCGTGGAAAACGCGGCGAGGAGTCGATGATTTACCTACGGATGACTTTTCTCTCCACGCCGCTGCTACACGGACGCTATTGCCCCGGTCCTCCCCCCTCCTCTCTATCGCTCTCTCTCTCTCTCTTCCGAAAACTAAAACACACGCATACACGTATACACGAAGAGAGGGAGAGAGAGAGCGCGCGCGAGAAAATAGAGACAGAGGGAGAGAGAGAGCACACGGCGTGATGGTGGAGGAGAGTCGTACACAGTCGCGGCGGTGGCGGCGCCTCGCACGAGTCACTCGCGAGCGATTCTTCTCTCTCTCTCTCTCTCTCTCTCTCTCTCTCTCTCTCTCTACTTCGTGCACCGAGCGCCGCTGTATGTACGAGCCCCTCACACATACACACACACACACACATATATATACGTGTATGTATACGCACACGCACATGCGAACTCTGGGGGCTCTGGGGCTCTCCGTCGTTATAAAACGCGAACACACTTATAAACGACGAGAGCAGCTCTCACTCTGGGTATATAGTCGCTTCTCTTCTCTCTTCCTGCAGAGGAGCTGCTGCTGCTGCTGCTGCTACTCGGCGTCCTGTATCTTTTTCGCACGATCTCCTGGGGGAACGGAAAGCCAGTGCTCTAGAAGACGACGACTGCTGGTGATGGCTCAGCGAGTAGTCGTTCGGCCTGGCCGGCAATTGCAACTGTCGGCGTGCGGTGTGCCGCTCGCTGCTTCTCTCTCTCTCTCTCTCTCGCTCTCTCTCTCTCTCCACCATCCATAAGCGCGCTCTCTGCTCCCGCATCGGAGCTGCTGCTGCTATCGAGTATCCTCGGGTTTGCTTCTTTCGTCTCGCTGTTGCTGCTGTTGCTGGTTTTTTTTCGCGCTGATTCTGATGGATCTTTCAACTGTGTATATTCGCTTGTGACTGGAAAAATTATTGTGATTTTTGAAGCAGTTTATTTAGGGGGGTTTCATAATGTTTTGCACAACATTTTGCAGATTGCATGACGCAAAACTGGGCACTGGCGTGAAAAATATTAACCATCTTCTTTAGTTTTCAACAATTCGATAAAATGTTGTTTTAGTTTAATAGTTAAGTGTCGTATAACATATGAAAAATGACTTTCTAATTGCTATGATATAGTTTTTTGTTTAAATCGAAGTAGACTTTACTCTCATCGAAATGAACTATATCAGTATATTGAAGTGATTCTACCTCAGGAACTAATTGTTTCGCCATTCTAGCCGAGAGATACAGTAATTAAATAACTATAAAAAACGCTCAGAACTACAATTTTTGATTGTTATTCGAACTATCAACAGTCGACTTTCAATTTTATTTTTCAAATGCAGATCCGCAATAATAAAAAATGTATCCGATCAAAGTCTATAGAACTCTTTTTCGTAACGATACCAAGAAAAGTTCAGCATCCCTGGAATGGAATCACGACTTCTTATAATATTAATAAGCCTATGTACAACTGATGTAAGTATATACGAGCCTGATAAAAACAAGCATTGCTCTCAAAGTCCAATCTCACCTACTTTACAAACTCGCCGAATAAAATATTCGAATCCACCGCATAACAACAATAATAACGAATAACAACAAAGCCAACTTCAATATGGGATGAGTGCTTTGAGGGTCTGAGCAGCAGCAGCAATCGATAAAAAGCCTAGTGCCGGAAATTCGCGGTCAGACGAAAAAAAGATGCGGAGGGAAAATTCATTAACTTATAGCCTCCTACACACGTACTTCCAGCACACATATACACCCATATAGACGCGACACGAGGTTTCTCTCGGTCTCATTGTCGATTTCCCTGGAAACCCTTCGCCACAATTCCAATGTGGCGGTATACGAGCGCAAGAGAGAGAGAGAGAGGGAGAGGGACATAGAGAGTGGAGGGAGACCGAGGAGAGACAGAGAGAGAGAGAAAGAGAAAAGAGGAACGGGAATCGATCGACTGAGTTCTCGCGACGACGTCTACTACGTTGACCCGAGAGCCACGGAAAATTTTGTTATGGGAAAATTTTCGTGTTCGTGATTCGACCTAACCTCCAAAAGCGCTTTATCATTGAATTATTCGAATTACCGTGTAACCGAGTTGAAAATCAAATTTCCCTCATCTGATACCCCTCTGCGACGAAAAAGTTTTTCCTCGGGAGTAGCAGAGCTCGATGATGCGGCATGTATATGCGTCGGGTTTCATCAAATTCAATTTTTTCTCTCATTCGGGCTTTTAAGCTCCAGCGCCCGTGAATAATGCACAAGGGAAAAATGGGAGGAGAGGGACTGTATATATATATATA
>UELV01086840.1:0-14002 GCA_900490015.1 Megastigmus stigmatizans | reverse complement strand
CACACACACACACACACACACACACACACACACACACACACACACACACACACACACACACAACAGAAGATTTAAATAAAGATTTCACGAGAGTCTCAAGGAATTCGCAGTGCCGCGCGATATCGAGAGAAACACAGGCAATTAGATCCCTGACCCCGATACCCTTTTGCGAGCGCAACTATACTATGAACGCCGAATGAAAATCGTCGCTGAAAAGGAAAATCGGCGCCCTCGCTCGCAAGATAACGGTGTATATAGCCTCGCAGCATCCGAATCGAGCGGCGAAGCCTTATTTATATATATATATCATGCAGCGCGGCACAAAAGCAGGAAGTCGTAAAGCCGGATAAACGTCGCGATTAGAGTGAAAAACAGACTATACCAAACAGTCGATCGGAAAAATAAGGGTAGAGGCCAGTCAAATGTATAGCGTCGCGGCTGTAATTTTTCTCGTTGCGCCCGGTAGCTTTTCTCTTTTCGCTAGCTCATTGATGATCGTAAAGCGATCGGCGAAAGAAAAATCGTCGATTTTCCCAAGGGCTCACGGACTGGCTAAAGAATAGCTTCTTCGCTGTTGATGCGTGAACTTTGCAAGGATGCCCCGCTTACGCTGGGTGCTTGACTTTTATGTCATTGCACACAACTATCCATTTAGCATCAGCTCGTGGGGCTAAAATTTTGCTTGCACGAAACAAAACAGGCAAAGAAAGTCTTTTTGTATCCAGCCCATTCTCTAAGAGATCCATTTGCCGAGATAAAAGCAAATCCATTGCATAAATGTTATATGTATTCACTTGAAATTTCAACGTTTTCCTTGAAATCACATTATTCGCGGTTATAACATACAAAACCGCAATGGAATATAATTTTGATTTCGCTTTCAATAATTAACTGGAATTGAATCATTTTAATTTATGGTTTCAACAGCATCAATCACACGAGTATGTAACACGTTACGCTTGGCCAAATCCTGCGTGCACATTTATTTCGTTCCGAAATTTCAGAACGGCTTTTTTCAAAATACGAATTCTCGACGATAACAGGCCTGTTTATGGATATAATTTTAACAACATTCCAAGGATAATAGAAATATCCAGAAAGCTTAACCCGATAATCTGTCAAAATTACAACACCGAGCTGTCTATATATTAGGCGCTAAGAGAACGTCAATATTTTTTTACCCTCCACTAAAACGTGTTGAGGGGAAAATTACACTCAACACGCAAGACTCGCGCGAGCTCGCGATAATAAATGTCTCATTATATTTAGCACAATGTATATTGTTCGCGCCTAAACGCGACCTGTCGCTCGCTGGTAACGGCGCGCACGTAATCATTTTCATTCATTATTCAATCGAGGCGCACGAGCTTCGCTAATGTAGCCGATAATACGGCGATATTAGTTCTCTTCCGCTCACACCCGATATCGTAACTATACGCGGTGATATAATTACATGCGCGTCGAGTTTTTCATTGGACACATATGCGCACAATTTGAGCCCTTTGTTGTTCGTTAATTCCAAGATATGCTTGTGATTCATTGTTCTACTTTTTGCCGCGTTCGAGAGAAAATGTTTTTTATCATACGAGTCATGGCAACGTGTTATTAAAATATTTTCCACTATATCGACCTGCGAGTATGTAAGAAAGTGTAAGGAATTCATTATACATATACTTAAGCATTAGACTTTATAAGATATTTAAAATAGCTTTTATATAGTCTCGAACGTGTTTAAGCTCTTGCGTATCGCCAATTGTAACTCGGGTGACAACAAAGAACTACGATGTATAATAGCAAATTTTCAATTTCTTTTGCGGGGCGTTTCACGTCAAGTTTCTTTCGACAAAGGAAAATTCTGAAAAGCTCACAATCGTCACTCAATAAACAATTTCTCTTCTTGACAGCTCCGTTATTCATTAATTATAAGCGTTTCGCGATTAATTCTGATTGAAAAGTTACACGCATTCCAACACAATTTTTCTTTCATCAACACATTCGACACTTTAAGAATCGTCGAATAAACCATCATCTCCTCAACGTAATCAGCATCTCGCCTATGGACCGAGCTCAAAAAAAAACCGCAGGAAAAAATAAAAAAAACCTACGATCGCTCGCTGCGGCGATATGCACAGGAAGTGGGCTGCTCTTACACAGCTCATATCTCTCTCTCTCTCTCTCTCTCTCTCTCTCTCTCTCGCTCTCTCTCTCTTTCTGTGCTGGGAATTAATAGCGCAGGAGGCGCTCGGGGGTCTCACTCGCGTTTCGTGCAGCGATTTCACGGAGCTGATATTAGAGGTCCGCACACACACAAGAGAGAGAGAGAGAGAGAGGGAGAGAAGCAGTTCTGTCAAGGGCAGCAGCAACAGTAACGGCAGCGGGAGCGGGAGCTCGGGGCGTGTGTGTATGGGAATGCGCCGTATAGCTTAATGGTCGGCCACTTCCGGCTCGTTATATACCTTTCTTCTTTCCGCGGGCTGTGTGCAGGGTTGCAGGGACGGGAGAGAGAGAGAGAGAGAGAGAGAGAGAGAGAGCGGTGCGGGTGGCTGCTGGACCGCGTGCGCGGCGTCGATATCGCACTGCGCAGCACGCGAGAGAAATGATGATTACTGCCGGGGCGGCGGTGGTGCAGCGGCGCTTTTTTAGCAAAACATCTCCGCACTCCCGATGGCTGCGGTATCACTAGACGATCGAGCTGGCGCGCGAGCGTTTTTCTATAGAGAGTCGGACTGAAAGGGTTGATGGTTTTTCGATTGTGCACGATCGGCACGGAACAATGCTTATAATTTTAATTGTATAATTTTTCAAGGAGTTTTGTGAGAAGTGGATTTTTATCACCGAACTGGCTGTTTAGATGGGGATTAGACGGGAAAATATAGAATTACCTGTTTAACCATTGTTCCGTTTCAAAATTCTGAGATGTAAAACGATTTTGTATATATAGAGATAAAGAATCACGTTTTGTACTTATGTGTGCATCATAAAGTACGCAGAATTCGTAATCGCAACAAATGCTTTTAAGTGGGCACAGCGAATGAAACGTCGAAAACGAATGCTGGCTGCAGACTCTATGCGTAAACACGCGGCTTGACCTCTTAAACATCAAAACAGCACTCGCGCGCATTAACGATAGAATTTCTTTCGATAATTCGACGTAAAGCGGACACATAGAAGAACGCACTCTTTTCGTTATTCTAATATGGCTAAATTATATGCGCACTTTACTTTCTTTTTCCATGACGAAAGCAAATAGAAAATGAAAGTATACTTACCGACGCACACAAGTTATCGCTATATGCCTTTCGGCTTGAAAACAAAAAATAACTGCATGCGCAATCGTCTTAATTTGTGCGCAAATTTGTCATTTGCATAAAAAAATATGGGCTCGGCAATCACGGCGTTTTCTTTTTCATTCATTCACTCTGGGCGATCGGCTTTAATTTTAAAAAGGATCGAGGAACCTGTAAGCCGATAAGGTAAATGCGTGTTACACGCGTGCGGACTTATCGATTAACATGTTCGCAGGCGACTTAACTGCAAATTGGAAAATGAAGAAAGTTGACGCGCGCGCGCGCCTGGCCAGCCGACGAATCGTAAGGAACTTATTGTTAATTACCGTTATGCAGCTTTGAAAGCAGTTTCGAGTGTATATTTACTCTATAGGCAAAATAAACTTGGGCGCAAGTGCATACCGTACCGTATATACCTAAAACCCGCATGAATATTTCATTTATCCGGGAATTATAATTATTTTTATATTAACCGATAATTTATTGTATACAAATAATGCATTTGCTTTTATGTACTAGCCTGCTACGAGAGGCTGGGAAACTTTCAAGACTACATAAATTTTTAACTTTATGAATCCATTTATGATCCGTATGAGAATAAAGAGAACTGTGAAAATGATGAAATTCAACAATATTTAAGTTTTCGCTATATAATACTTATTAAATAAAAAAATTTCTACTCCTTTTAATTCTTTTTTTTTTTTCAACAAATCTGTGTTTCACTTTGAAGACGTTAAAAATGAAAAAGAAAACAGAATAAACATTCAAAAAAGATGCTAATACACATTTCACTGGCACATTGTCGGCTCGATAGGTGTAGGTTCTGTCGCAAAATTTCAGTTTGGAAAAGGTTCTAAGGTAAAGTACCCAATAGTGGGACAAACTGAAAATTGGGACCAGTACCTGGACAACGGTAAAACACTACCATTACTTATGAATATGAAAAAGAAATCAGTTCACTCGCATTGTTTATGCTATTAACTATACGATTAAGTTGATTTTGTGTTAATTTGTGTCTTTAATTTACTAGAATACGAATTAAAAAGTTTTGAGGTTATGTGTGATAGCCAAACCATTGTCCCAGTTTACATCCCACTTAAACGCCAATACCCATAGCAGGACATATTTAATTTATATTGTCCAAGTTTAGGGTCCCAGCACTGTCCCGGTAATGCTCTCAGTTCAGTATAGGCTGTCCCGGTTCAGGAGTCTAGCACAAATTTTTCAAACTTACTTTTTTAATATAAATAAGCGTGAAAAGAAATTTCTTTTTGCATATATTATTAAAATAGATATAAAGCGCGTCATTTGAATATAATTTTTTTTTTAAATACGACTTGTGTAGTTGCAATTCACACGAGAATTTTGCTCCATTTAGATTTTGTCCCACTAATGGGTACTTTACCTTATATCTCGCGAACACTCTTCTTTTTGCGAAAATTAATTCTTGCTCGGAAGGACATCAAAAATTCTTTTTTTTTTTTCATCTATCTAAGTGTAATTTAGACCGATAGCCAAATTTTATTATAAAATTTCACATTTATGCATCTTCTATTACCTTGAAGGTGAAAGAAAAAAACGCACGTTTGCAAGACAGAACCATTTTCAAATTGAAATTATAAGATAGAACCTTTACCAAACTGAAATTAGAGGTAGAAACTTTTTCACACGAAAACCTGTACTATAGTTTCCACGTAATTAATGTTTCTTTGTAGTTTGTGCTAAATTTTGGTGATCTAAGTGAACTGTAGGGTTCCATAGGAAATGAATTCTTAAATTTTGTTATTTTCCACGTGTATAATGTAGGTTGAGACTCACAATTGCTTTGTTCCATGATGTGAATTAAATTTAAATTCATGACATAGATTATATTACATATAACTATAACTGCGCTGTATTATATTGACACTAATTTTCTATTTTTAACGAGTACAATAAAATGAACACGTATGCGACAATATCTAACGGAAACTGGCTCAATGCGACCTGAGAGTTGCGACCTGTAAGGGCTGGTCGCCTGTGGCTTACTGAAATTCATGGTCTACGTCGGCCCCATATAGCACTGTACACTTGAGAGTTGAGGTCCATACATGCCGCTAAAATGGTAACGTCGAAACTATTGAGAACTGTAGTCTAATTGTGCAGACTATAGCGTGAAAAACTATATAAGGCACAAAAGGTCCTCACTGAACTCTGTTATTACGTAAATATCGCGGCCAAGAGTGAGATTCGGCGCCGTCAATAACTGTGTATATATATATGTATTCATCGATTCATAACTTCATATGAAAAAGAACTTATCATCATATATGAGAGACCGTCCGAGTATTCGCTCCCGACTTAAAAGGAAAATGGAAAAAAAAAGTGCAAATGGACCGGAGAGATGCATCGAGACACCGAGACACCCATCGACTCTCGAAATATTGTTCAATGTCTCGGCCGATTCGTGACACGTAACAGCCACTTTCTCCGCTCACGGGTATATATGCACACAAGAAGCAAATGAAATCGATGACGAGCGACGCGTTAACTGCGTATGCATGTGAGAAGGGGACCTGGGGGAGGGGGGAGGGGAGAGAAGAGAGTAGCAGCCACGACGAGTTTTTCGGTATAATCACATGCAATTACAGAGCCGTTTACGATCATTTAGAAAACGCGTGGCTCGTAAAACGTATCATCTCGTGTGCCGTGTACATTTTTGTATATAACACGCTCGAATGCGTAGAGCGCGGGGAAAGAGCCACCGAAAATCGTCCGGTTTAAAGAAACTTTAAGAGCCCGAAATTCGACAGTAATAACGCATTTCTTTTATCGTGATTAATCTCTATACCTATATAGATTTTTAAGAACCTTCATTTTTTATAAGCCTGCAATTCCATTTAATTTAACTAATTTGCTCTGAGATCCAATGTGTTTTTTATTTCGTTGCAAATTTCACATAATGATAAGCAAGTTTTTACCAAACACAAAAGCACACACGCTACCCTCACGAAGCTGACAAAGTGATTATACTCGCTCAAACTAAAAATCAACCTCCGGCAGCTTTTTCTCCTCGCGTACGCGTACCTACATATACACGATCTCACCTGCGTACTAAAGCTCGCAATTTACGTGCGTTACAGCAGGGAGAGCGGAGTATATATCGACGGGGAGGGGGGGGGGATAGACGCTCTCGGCGCGCGAAAGTAACGAGACAACGAAGGTTCGTCGAACTGGAGCTGCGCTCTTTAAAAGTCCATCGACGGCCGCTTCGGTGCCTTAACGTTTGCTCTCATCAGCATCGAATGAATGACGCGATGACGCGGTCCTTTAGAAAGGCGTCGAGAGATATTCAAAGGACTGTGCAAGAGCCCAGTGATGTACTACATGGGCTGCACTCCTCTTATAAAATGTTAATTTTCCTGGTTCGCAGCCCTGTTTTTTCCCCCCCGTGAGCCGCCACGTGTTAATTTGCAAAAAGTTTTCGATCAGCCGGTGTTCTTTTTTTTCTACGGTTCTAATTTTAGATGCGCGGAGATTTCCTAGAAGAAGCGTGTAAATAGCGAAGAGTTTTATGGCTTAGGAGGAAGTGCAAACTTCATTTCGCTCGGCTGTAAATGAAATGTCACGGGGGGAGGAGGGGGAGAGACAATGGCCAGACATAAATTTTCGCGCTTTACGAGAGTTAGCTTGTGCATCGATGATAAATTTACCAGGTGCGATAGAAAACGATAGAAAACGTTATTTAGATGTTATTCGACTTTTAAGTTATCGACTTGTACCGAAAAGCTTGTGATTTTAGCAGGAAAAATTTATTGTATAGTTTATCTCAACATGAACAAGGACTTCACAAAGTTCATAGAGTTGCGATGAGGTGATTGCGATCAGGTCCCGAACAGTATACTCGACAGTATACCTTATCTGAGCCTGATGTTCAAGATAGTAACGCGTATCTTGTTAGGACCTGATTTCGATCCTGACAAGAATGCATAGCGAATACGTATATCTAAACGAAATTGTTGTGTTTTGATATATATGCTATTTCATTGAAAATAATTATTGAAATTTAATGATTTTTTTTTATAACAGGGGTTCATATAAGCACATTGATTAGTTAAATTTTGAATTGCTTATCATGATTATTATACGAGAAAATAATGGGGTAGTAGTTATAAAAATTAATTAATCTTCATGTAAATTCATAATATATAATTAATATTTTTACACCTCCCGCAATTGTTAAATTGTTTTTCTCTCAAACGTTGTTTTATTAGATTTAATTTTTATTTTCCAATCTCAAGGGGAATCCACGATATAAATTATAAGCCAAAAAAAAAAGAAAAGAAAGAAGTATGTGACGCAAATAGTAATGATATGTAATCTTTATATTTAGCAGAATAACCATCTCGAGTACGCCACTAGTTATCAATAAAATATTTTTTTTGTATTTCATGTTAAATATCGGCGGTGTCACACGATTACCTTGACCACAAAAGAATTCATCAAAATCTGTTATTTCCCACGTGTACGTAAATTTCGACGATCTATAATGCAAGTTTTGCCGTAACCGATTTTAGCAGGAAAAGTATATAGTTTATCTGATGGTCTCACGAATATGATTGTTTACAGGATTTTCTAAGAAATAAACAGACGCTACAAAGTAACTGTAAGTATACAATTTTAGGAAACTATCTTTGCATTAGTTCCGAAAGGTATGTAGTGTACAGTACATCCGTACCGTTACATAAAAACTTCGAGCAAATTTTCGCAAGCACTAAAATTGCATCGACAGTGTAACGCACAAGGAGGATCGCAAAATTAGAGCATTTTTATACTTTAGCCAAAGAAAGGAATGTTCCCGGTGCATGTTACAGCGGCATAAAATCAATTTTTCGCATAAAAATTTAGCATACAAAGAGAGATTATAACGCGAATTTAAAAGCTGCTTTGTTCCATTTCTCAGAGTTTTTTTAACCAATTCCCATGACCTCGCATTAAGCGCATTATCACATAGTCAAAACAGTTATTAACTTTTTTTAATATCGCGTAAACCGTTTCGATCCTGTATTAAATTGGACGGAACAAAATTCGAAAATAGCTAATATGTATACTTAAAATCGAATCGTAAAATTTACAGCTTGTTTCTATACAATCTATTTTTTTGTTTTTATCACATGCAACTTTTGTGAACTTCTCATAGTAAAGTATATTAAGACACGTCCTTTATATACAAATTCCCGAAGATTCCGCGTTATCTAAAGCGAAATCCATCCTGACAAACAACTTAGCTCTATATACCGAGTCACATCGTCACGGTAATTTTTCGATTAGCAATTCCACCAATCGTCCAGTACAAGCCGATGGTTATTCAAATGGCCAGCCCCCACATATATAAATAACCGCACCGCGAGTCTCCCATGAGCGAAAAAAGAAAAAAGAAGAGGAAGAACTGCAACGACGGCAGCAGCGGCGCGCGACGCATATCGTCCCCTTAAAGTGTTTTCATTAAATCGATACATCGACTGTACACAACAAAACCCAGCCTCTCTCTCTCTCTCTCGCTCTCTCTCTCTCTCTCTCTCTCTCTCTCTCTCTCTCTCTCTCTGGATTTAAAGCGCAAGTGTATATACGAGCACATACAAGAATCGAGAGCCGGTTCGCTTAAGTCGAGCACGAGAACCACGGCCGCAAAGCGTCAGACGGAGAAAAAGGAATGAAAACCGGGTGTATTATACGTATATAGAAAGAAAGAGCGCTGTGCGCGCCACCAGGATCGAAAGTATTATACGGACATCGAGAGCGACAGCGAATTCGAAAAATAAATCGACGTTCGACGAGGGATATATATATACGAATAAAAGGAGCAGGAGAGGCCCATAACTCGTCGAGGCTGCACCACCGCAGCGGATGCGCATGTAACGCGCGCAAAACGATAGCTGTGCTGCACGCGCGCGCAATGTATATATGGAGCGCCCGGTTTTATATATTATACACACGCGCCGCCGCGGGAGAAACCGCGCGCGGCGCACGTTATATATACGTATATGCGTGCACCTAAGCTTCGGTCCATTAAATCAAAATCGAGAGCTGCGCCTTTTGCGGAATTTGCGCGTGCTCGACCGCTTTATGCCGCTTTTTTCTTTCTTTCTTTCTTTCTCTTTTCGCGTCTTTATAAGATGCACGCGTGTCTATACTGGCGATGATTAAGCAACGACGCAGGGAAACGTATATTTTTGGGTAGATATAGACACGAAGCGCTGCGGTTTTCTGCGCGGATAAAGAGTTCTTTCGGGATTTGAGACTAGCTACATTGTTTGAATTTTGTGATAAATATTATTATTGTTCGCGATGGAAATTCGAATTTAATGAAAATTTGGTGTAATTGTGTTTTACTAGATCAGACTCAATTAGATTTTATTTATAAGGTATATATCTTTAGCCCAGCATATATATATACTTATTTTCACCCTAATGACTTCAACCCGATGTAAATCGAAGTGTAAAATAACGAAACAGCAACGACTTACGCGGTTCGTCCTGTAAAATATATTTCGTCGATGCGGCAATAAACTCGAATATCGTAATGCCCAATTGATAACCCGGTAGCCAGGTATTAAGGCCTTTCGAAACTCCGCACTGACCTGGCTTTCTCGCTGGGCGCTTTGTTGTGTGCCACATTACAGTCGGAGAGTCGACGATAGATCGCCCGGTATACTGCTTAATGATGATTACATAAAAAAAAAGCAGAGAGGAGAGGAGTCAAGATTATCAGTCATCCGCGCGTTATACGACTCGTCAAACGCTCGCACGCGTAGAAAAAGAAATGACTTTCCGTGAAATCGGCGGCCGAGAACAAAACGCAGTTCCCATGCGAGCTGCCGTTTCTCGTCGGCCTATAATACGAAATCGGCTGCGATATTTCATTATGGAGGCATCGATCTTTAAATTTTTTTTTTTGCCAACAAGCACGCATGATTATTCCTTACTTTCCACGATAATTTTTTCGCTTTCTTTATCCTCCTTCTTAGAGTGAAAAGCGACTGCTACTAAGGAGGATCATTTGTTTTTGAATGTTGCTTTGAATGTCTAAGGAAAGTTGGGGATAGTTAGAAAGGAATTTCGACTATAATAATGAGATTTCTTGCCTTGAACTATGGACAATATCGTAAAAGTATAAGCATCGTTTCCGGAAAATTCCATTATAAGCACACGATCGCTAAACATATAATTGTTTGAGCAACCATTTCCAGAAATATTTTACTTAAAACTCGACAAACGAATTCCTTTCTCCAATCGCACCACACTACTCAGAAAAAAACCAGTTCCTTATCTCAAACGGATTAGTTTTCAAAGTGTGATTACTCAGCAGCACATACTTAGTAAGAATATATACCTTTCAGAACAAAGAGAATCAGCTTTCAAAAGAATCGTAATCATCTTGAAAAAATATAACGTAGTTTCATATATCTTCTGATAAACATCCAGGCTTCACCAAGTTTTTAAAATAATTTTATAGTTATATTATTTGTTTGATGTGCAGCGGTATTGTCGAAAGTGCATTTTCGTCGATATCAACAAAATAACAGCACTAATCGCACCAATTCAAAATTGACTCCCCATGCAAAAGGCACCGCAGATTTCCAAAGGCGAAAACCTTTCTCCCTGGTGCTCATGGACTCTCTGCCCTCGCGAAGCCTCTCAGGCGGCGCGTTCATTCAACGAAGTAGCGATCGACGAAAGTCGATCTTCCTCAATGGGTCGCCTTGGGAGAGGTTTCAACTAGCCTAAGCCTCTCTCTCTCTCTCTCTCTCTCTCTCTCTCTCTCTCTCGCTCCTCCTCTAATCACGGTGATCATCAGAGAGGCTTACGGACCTCCCGCTCCGTTCAAAATGACCCGAGAGAAATTCCACGCCGAGAGAAAGAAAGAGAGATAGGAGCGGGAAAAAGCTCACGACGTCTGGCGTAATGATAAGTTTGCGCATTGTTTCCGCCCTTTCGCGGATGCGCACTTTCGCGAACAAGAGACAGAGAGAGAGAGAGAGAGATGCGACCGATATAGCAAATGGCGGGATCCGCAGCGTGGGTGATTCCATGGCATTTCGGAGCGCATTATTTAGTGCGACTATGTCGTGTCCGTGCAGCCCAATGGACGCCTTTAATCTGTTTTACGGGGCCTTAAAAATTACTTGCGTATCCGTGCCTTGGTCGTTTAACGTGACGCGATAGTGACTTGTCAAACGTTTGCGCTGTATATAATTATATCAGTATATGTATTCGACTAATGCCAATCATGTAAAGTTGGATACAGCAAAATGTTTCTCGCCTATTCGGAATTTTTGATTCGCTGCAATAAAATCAAAGAAATACGAAATTGATACTAATAGTTCTAGAGTATTTCTATATAACTGAAATAAAGAGAAAAAAAATCTAAATTCTTCATTTTACGCGCAAGGAATATCGCTCAAACTCAACAAGCCACAAAAAAGAAATCATCCATAATTACACACGGCACACCGCAAATCTGCCGTTATTCTCTACCACGACGGCCGCGAAAATCACTGGTGATAATCTCCGCGTCGAACGCACACACCCACACCGCCACGCGCTACTCATCACTATATATATATAGACCAAAAGGACGTGGGTTATTAGCCTATAGACCTTATCAGAATCGTTCGATCGGTGCAGTGTTTCTATGCATATACGCAAGCCTCTCTTACCTGCATAACACACATTATATATATATATTCATGGTGTTGATCCGCTCAACGGCAGCATGCTGCACTGCTCTGTATTGGATGCTTAACCCCATAAATAAAGCTTTTTAAGTGTTTTATGTTGTATAGCTTCTATAATATGCTCAACGTGCCAGAAAAATGTTTTATTGGAATAACACATATGAAGTTCATGCATATGATAGAAAAGTAAATTAATTTTGAATTAGCTCATTCAAAAATGTATTAAACAGTGAGTAGAAGGAAGTAAAAACTATATATATATGCATTTTTTTTATTCAGACAGTTTCATTTTCGGACAAAGAATACAGACAATATATATTTATTAAAGGAAGTGTTGGGCCTCACCCCACAGTCCCATCTCCTTACAATTTCTGGGTAATTTAAACACAAAGGCTAACATCACATTTGAAAAAAAAAAAAAACAAAAGCGCATTGCCAACGCTCACTGCCGGTCGACTGGCCGGTGATTACTTATAAGCCTGCTCTGTGCTATGGAAAGGACATACCCCAGATAGCACTATACTTGAGGTCCATACGTGCCCCTAAAATGGCAACGTCGAAAATATAACCACAGCCTTATTAGAGATAGCTGTATATTTCGAAACAACTCGCACTTCACGAGGATCATCATATATTTAGTAGTACTCAGTCGATTATAGGAGAGAGCGTTCTTTGATTATTATTCACAACGCCGCGCGCTATTTGTCATTAATATATATAGACCGAAAAAACGTGGGTTATTAACCTATAGACTTTATCAGAAACGAGCGATCGGCGCAAGGCCTCGATGCATATACGCAAGCCTCTCTTACCTGCATAACGTACATTATATATATACGTATATATAGTCGTAGTGGTGATCCGCTCGACGGCTGTGCGCTGCACTGCTCTGTACTTTACGAGGCGGACAAATTGCGCGCCTTAACGGCGGCGGCGGCGGCTATAAGCAGTTTTTCGCGCATTGTGCACGCGAGCGAAGAGAAGACAGTATGAGAACTTTTCTTTATTCCTGCTGTTGTTTCTGCCTCTTTTTTTTTCTTTACAGCCGCCGCGAGACCGTTTCGAAGCCGCGAGAGAGAGAGAGAAAGATGGTGAGTTATGGTGATGCGCGGCGCAGCTCTGGTGCGAGTGGCTTGTGTATAGCGCGTTTAGTCGAGGAATTTCCGCGGAAACGCGTGCGAAGCGAGTTTGCGCATTATGGGCTTGTGAATTATATTTCGGATGGGACTCTGGCGATGTGCGGAGATTGGTTTGGACTTTAGAGACCGTTATGTTTGGTTTCGGTTTTGAAACTATTGAAAAATGGCTTTCTTAGCACTGATTCAATTTTATGATTTATCATATACATTTTTAAATGATTGTACCAGTATTGAAAATAATAACAAACATTTTCTAAACTCGATAGCTTTAGAATAATAATCTAAAATCGCCAGATTATACTCTTCACCCCACAAAATATAATTGCAACACTCCATTTTATGCACCGCAACAAAGTAATTTTCATATCCCTGCATCGCAATTTTACAATTCTTCAAACAAAAAAAAACAGCACCAGTCTAAACGAACGTTATCCCGGTCAATTTCACCTGTAACTTCACAATTAACCTGTACGATTTCCCAATTTAAAAAAGCAGAATCCATCCGATACTCTTCATACACGTAATACTCACGCGATGCTCAGACTTACACAAACGCCTAACAACCAAAAAAAAGGCAACAATCCCACAGTAACATAGACGATACTCGCTGCACACAAGTGAGCGAAAGGCAATAGAAGAATAAGGAAGCGCGAGCAATGCAATTATTCCCTCTCTTGCTCAGTCTCGTTTAGGCCTGGAAAAACAACTTCCTACCCATGCAGACATCATCGCGGACGCGTATATTCAAGATCAAACACGTGTCAAAACCTCTCGAGCATAGCCTCTCTTCTCCAGAGTCTATTTTATTTCCACACATGCACGCTCACACACACACACACACACACACACACACACACAC
>UELV01086838.1:3355-19205 GCA_900490015.1 Megastigmus stigmatizans | reverse complement strand
GGTTAATTTTATTATTATAAAATTGTAAATTATCATTCTTCCATGACGAATATACCAGAATAACTTAAGTTTTTAAGCCTATTTCTGCTCTGTGCTTAACACAGACTTTATTGGATTAATATTCCAAATAGAAATTTGAAATATCTACAAGGAACTGATATTGTTATTCACAATAGAACAATAACATATAGTATAAGTTATTTGTCTAAGTAAATAAATATTTTTATATATAAATACGATTATTTTTTATTTTTCGGCATTTTTAACCATCGGTATTCTTAATTTCGGCATTTTTGTCTAGTCTGAATTTGCCCAAACTGATATTATTATCTGTCGGCATTTTTATTTAATCGGTATTTCGTCTATCTGATATTTTCATCTATCGGTAACTTTACCTTTCTGCATCTAAAACTGTATGAATTAATAAAATAGACATTTTTCGGTTTCGGCTTTTTAATATTTCGTTATTTATTTTTTAAGCACCATTAGTTGTCGTTAAATTTGTTTTCTTCATTTTTTACTGCTATGTTTCTAACTGTTCGACATTTTTACCCGTTTGCAAATTTATTTTTCGGCAAAATTACCCGCACCCTAGAACGAAGTTTAAACTTTAAAAAATTGCGAATACCATTATTTTTAAGTAGATTTGGCTCTCACAGTTGTACATGAGAACCAAATCTACTTACGAATGTAAAAATAATGGGATTTATTTTTTAAATGTATAATATAAAGTATTTCACTACTTTATGAATCGAGTGCATTAAAATCTATTCGGATGGTTCACGTCTTAATAAATATTTTAATAAAATAATTTATTGTTGAAAATTGGTTTTGTAAAACTTTGTAAGTTTATTTTGTGAATAATTTTAAATACAACTGAATAAATTATTTATATTTTTAGCTGCTTATTCAAGATTTTATTTGAATATACAGGTATACAGGTACTAGCGTACTTCATGTAATTCTATTAAAAAGAATTAAATAATCAAAAAGAGTTAAAAGCAAAATCCGATCCCGTAATGGTCTTTCATTCACTGTAACGTGTTTAAGAGCATTTCAGAAGATTAGTATAGCAGGACAATAAATTAGAGTTACAAAGAGAGCTTCTTCAAATTGATGCTTAAATACATTCATACGGTAAATCTATTATTCTATTTTATCTTTCTTCATTGTGTAAATTAAATGACAAAAAAAGCCAGGCCTTGCAACATTTTAAGTTTTTGAATCAAGTATTGTGAAAGTACGTTCTTTCACCTACCCATCGATAAATTATATGACTTTTGGGTATTCTACCTACACTATACTCTATGGGTATACTGTATGTTTGAAAAATAATTCTTGACCTATGTATGAAAAGGAAATGAACTTTTGAATTCAATTTAATTTTCGGGTTTTATTAAACTATATAAATGTATAGGTCTGTATAAAAAAAAAACATAAAGTTTTCTAGATATATTGATTTGATTTCGATTTTGCATTCTATTGTATTATATATATATATATATATGAGATCGGTTTTATGAAATATCTCATACTGGTGTAAATTGAAATTTGAAATTTAATCTTTATCTTTACGAGATATAAGATTGAAGTAAATGTTATAAAATATCTGATCTGCAAACAATTTTATCGAAATATTGCAAAGTTAGCGGTTATAAAATAGATATTTATATATCTTAATATAATATTATATATCTATTTTATAACTGCTAACTTTGCAATATTTCGATAAAATTATTTGCAGATCAGATATTTTATAACATTTACTGCAATCTTATATCTCGTAAAGATAAAGATTAAATTTCAAATTTCAATTTATAAAATTATATAAAAAAGCATTTTCGAGTCACATCTAAGCAAAAAAAATAGTGATCCGCCAATTCGAGCGATATCGAATCGAACCCATGGCCGTATCTATTTTTCCTCTTTATTACCCAGCCGCGATATCAAATATAGCGCGAATTCATCGACACTCGGATAAACACGAAAAGAATGCCATCTCTACGCCCAGACAGCTGCACCGACGCTCATCCACCCAAATTCATACGTATATAACTGGCACATAAGCGTCGAGCTTTGGATATTCCGAAATACGTTTCGACTCTTTTACGCGGAAAGGCGAAAATTTCTGCAGAGTACGAAAAGTCTGAAAAGTATGTGCCCAAGAGCATTTGGATGCGGTCCAGAAATTAGTTGTTGCGCCCGGGACGCACTACAGCGGCCGAGACTTCATTTTCAAGCCGCGTTATAGAGAGTAAACTAAAAGCGGAAAGAAAAAGTTCGGTCGCAAATGGAGCTTCACTTTCTCCGCGTCATTGATATTCATTGTGACTCTTTTTAATGCTTTCTTAATGAGGAAAGCGACGCACAATTTAAGTACTGGAGTATTTGTACATTCGCGAGGCTTTTTTTATACCGTAATTGCGGCTTGAAGCTCCGCGTCGCGCTTGAATGGCGAGTGAGCTGGAATAACCGTAAAACTTCTCCGGGGAATCGTAATTTTTAACCCTCGGCTACTAACTGCGCCCGACGGGGAGGTGATCGTAGCGGCAGTGACTGCCGCCTTTACGAGGCTTGTATAGTTTTATATTTAGATTACGGCATCGCGACGTCGTGCTAGATACCACGAAGTATTTTAAAAATATCGCGGATGCAGTCAACCCATTGTACTGGAATAGATTAAGAACTTTTTATATGTTCACCAATCGTACGTATGAATCAAAAAGACTACGAAGAAGCGTTTTCACCTGGTTGCCTGACCGAATTTGAGTTCTTCTACTGCGATTCACGCAATAGGATTCATTGGAAATGTGTATTTGAGTGGTTTTTGATTGAATTACTTCTCCCATAGCCCCGAATATTATAATAATGACAGGATATCACGTTATCGGATAATCAGCATCGCTCAAAGTGAGAATTAAATCATTTCTCAATGATATTAAAAAAAACGTATATAAATAAACTAAGTCTCGTACGTATTTAAATAAATTTTTGCTTAAAAATATCAACCAGCGGTGGGGAATTCTTTCTTCACGCATCATCTCAATAAGGTATCGAACAGGCACACGATCATCATTACTACCGGCATTACCGCGAACGACACAAGTCGCTCACCTATAAGCTACCTGTTGAAGCGGCAAATCGAAAAAAGCCTCGTACATTTTAGCATGACAAGTCGGTTGCACACGCCGAATGTTCGCTTACATGGGCCGAGATGAAAGAGAAAAAGCGAGTTGGCGCGAATTGCTCTCGCGTGATCGGCAAAAAGTTTCGCAGCCCGTGGCGGGTCTTCGGAAAAATAATAGCTTTTTTTGCAGGCCGTTTTGTTCCTTTCCGTTCTTTTTCCCTCCCTTCCCCCGGGACTTGTACTCTCGACGCCTCTCAACGACCGCCATTTGCAGTAGAGTAAGAGAGAGCAGCGGCTTTCAATGCGGCAGCACGCCCACTTTTCCATAAATTATTCCGCAATAAGAATCCTTCGCTTCATTTTCTTGGAATCATACTGAATAATTTATTTAAACGCGAGAGAGAGCGAGAGAAAGAGAGAGAGAGAGAGAGGGAGAGAGAGAAAGAGAGAGAGAGAGTTGGGCTACTGTTGCACCGTTGTCCGCTCGCAAACGTCGCAGCGTAAAGGCAGACGCGGGATACATAATTTTTGCGTCTATAATAGAACCCGAGTTCTGGCAAAACAGTCAGCGTATGAATTATTTATGGATTTCGAATCGATAAATTTGAAAATTTCTATTCCATTTCATTCTCTCGCGAATTTATTCTACTTCCGTTCAAAGTGTATTTCTTTTTTGTCGCTAAATCACTTATACTTGTAGCACAACGGCAATGACAAAGTTATAGAGTAGGTCTTGATCGTTTTTCTTATAGTTGACATGATCTTATAGTTTTACACTGCAGGTGTAATTTCACGACAGGCGTCGGAATATTATAATTAACAGTAAATCTAAGCTCATTTATCTGGGAATAAGTTAAGCAAAAGTTGTAATTGCTGAAGTTGGCAAACTGCATTACAAATTTGCTTATGGAAAGTGGTGATGTAGAATCCCGCGATAGAGGCCATAAAGTATATCTCATCAGTGTTTATTAAAATGCTCGTGTTATAAGTTACGCCGAAACTTGAATTAAACTTATCGTTCAATTTCTGACGGACTAATAGGATCATTGTTTGTCACAATTTCTGTCTTATTTACGAGCTGAACTGTTTTCTTTTTTTACTCAATTTTATGAGTCTATCATAAAAAGCCTTCGGAGATTTAATATTGCGATAGTTTTCAGACAAAAGAATCGAATCCAAGTGATATTGGAGTGAAGTATAAAAAAAAGGCAACATCGAATTTATGTTGAGTATGATTTGGATCGTAACCTGACATGGAACACTGAAGCGAATATTGAACTTTGTAATCTCTATATATTGATGATCATAACCGTAAAGTTACCATGATATCCTCTTAAAATCTTTCGCTGGAAAATGTTTATGCGGCTTTCTTGTACCATTTTTATACAAAAGTCTTGTCAAAGTTTTTTTGTGGCATATTTATGAAATATTATTGATAATTATCCGAGCGTTTTTAATCAAAGGATTATTTATATTTGGCATATAAATAAAATATACTATTATAGATTGATTTTATACTGTCAAAATAACAACACAATTATGATAAACAGTTAAATTCGCAATACTGTTTTTTACAATAAAGTTTAAAGAAGATTCAGAAAAATCTTCTACTACTTTACCAAAATCCGAAAGAAGTGAAGCCATTTTTTGGATATAATAACGCGAAGCTCGTATTGAAGATTCCAATTGGAGGCGAACAATCAACAATGAGCCGCTAGGAAAAATTCAATAAGTAAACTTTTTTCCCTCTCCCAACTTTTCAATCATCGACTTTAAAGAGCATATCGATCCACCAAGCAAAGCACTCCAGTCGCGTTCACTTAATATTTGAACCCTTGGCAAAAAAAACAAAAAACAACCCAGTCGGGCAATATTCAGCCTTGCCTCCGAGTTTTCAAGTATTTTACCTGACCGGGATCGCTCAAATCGCCCGTGAATATACAGATAGTCGCAAGAGCATTTGCGTAGTCCCACCGAGTATTTCTCTCTCTTTCTCTCTTTCTGTCGTATATGATGCAGGGAGTTGATCCGATGCCATGTATGCGACAACGGAATACGATAGACTGCTCCTATAGCAAAAATTCACTGTTTGCTTGTCGCTCGAGTCTCGCTTCCCTTTTATCCTTCTGCAAATCGCATGATAACATACGACCAGATTGGCTATGACTAAAATAGCATGGCAATCGTTGTGTTTTTCTACTATTCGATCGTTTGCTGGATAGATGCGCGTTTCAGGATTTTTTTTCGCAGGTATTTTATGCTCTTTTTTATTTCTGAAAAACAATTGTACTTATCGCAATTGTATAAATAACGAATAATAAAATTGTAATTCATTTAAATTTAAACAATTTTACTTCGTGTATCTTTATATACATAGCGCATATTTGTGGCATTCAGAATATAAACCTGGGATAAGTTCAGATTTATATGGCAACATTTGTTAAAGTCAACTAGTATATAAGGGGGGAATCTTGAATTGCGGATGATCATTATTTTACGTGTCATACCAACATCAAATTTAAGACTCAAAACTGATTTGTGTATAAATTTTGTCAAAAAAATTAATTAAATAGCACGAAAGTATATAAGCTTAGCAAGGATAAAAATCCTTAAACTTTTTTTTTATATGTAGAATATTAATATAAATTTAAAAAGTCTTTGTAATTCAGATTCTACACAATTGCTACATACTTGGACTAATTTTTTAATTTTTCTGTTAACTGTCCGAATTTTACGATAAATTAACGTCATCTTCATCAAATATGTGAAAGAGGCGTTAGCTTTTGAGTGCTTAATCTAATTTACAAAGCTAAAACAGCTTTTGAAGGTCACTTTAACCTGAAAAGCTCATTAATTTTCTGCACCAGCGTATTCATAATTAAACTACTTATACGTAACGTTTTTCATGCACTCAAATGACATATATTACGGCTCTTTAGCAAAAAGGGGTAGTTGAATTTTGGACGATTTATCGTCGCGAACCGCGATTCCCTTTATACCGAGATACTCACTCAAACATTCTCCAAGTATTTTCCCCATCGATGATAAATGTGAAATTTAATTCTACCCTTTTTCCCCTTTCAGGATATCTTTGATTTCCCTTTTCACTTGCTTCTGATTACTTATTCATTTTTACTGTCCGCCTCTTTGCATGATAAAATATCGAGATCTGGTGTACAGACCGAGGACAGATTTAACTTCCATCAAAGGAATTTCTACGCATGTTATTTCCTTTTTCAATCTCAAAGCTTTTTCAGCTGATAAAACGTAAGACGACGTTTGCTGCATAATTGATGGTGCATTTATGGAACAGTTATACATGCGGATATTATATAGTCAATTGTAGAAGTAAAATAAAACTAATATTGAAATTCTGGATGGGAATAAGCTATTGAATGAAATTGCCCGCACGTTCCCTGCATATCAATATAACAAGAGATAAGAAATTAAGACTGCAATAATGGGGGCACTTTTTCCATTCAAATTGATCGTCTGACTAATAGTTTCATCCAATTTCACTGTATTGCGTTTCATTATCGACTTTTCAAAATCGAACAAAACATATCTCGATCGCGGAAAAAGAAATGAAATAATGCAGTGCTCGTTTTATGAAGAAAAATGATGGAAATTGCACGGTGTAATTAAAAATATTTATATCGCAAAATTTGCGTCACCCGCGTGACAATTAATCGAGTCAACATTATTCGTTAAAGCTGATCGAGCAATAAACTTTTATCATCAACCCCGTATATAATATAAGTATATAAAACGGGTTCAATTGATATCGATACGAAAAAAAAGACTTTAATATAACAATGAAATTTCCCATCAACTTGGGCAAATATTACTTTCAGTCGGGGTGTGCGATAATCCTATTGATTCAACTCGCTCCGGGCATTTCGTAATCCAACTCTAACTCCCACGGTATAATTAAATCCAATCCCCGCCCCCCGAAAAAGCATCTTTGAATCTTTTCCACCATAGAATAGTTTGTCGCTTCGTGCATATGCAGCCGGGCGCGGACACATGTATAAGCTCGCGCACCGCCCCGAATCCGGATACAAAGTAGATTATGCGGCGAACTCCGTACGTGCCGTGCAGTTGAAAGTCCCCATATATATATAACCTCTATACCACTTGCATCGTGGAATTGCAGGCCGAAAGTTTAGAATCACGCTGCGTGTGGTGCATGGCTTTCGCAGCAGGCTCTCAAATACGAGCAAAAGCGCCGAACGACCCCGCAGGACTTTTAGCCTCTGTGTGTGTGTGTACGCGCGTAGACATCCGGGCGAAGGCCAAACTCCCGCAGCAGCAGCAGCGCCTTGGGAATCAATACGTCAATCGGCCATACAGACGCGAAGGAGACGATGTCGGGCGGAGCGTGAAATGTGTCTGTGTGCGTCTGCCTCTGTCTGTCTGTCTGTCTATGTGTGTGAGAGATAGAGGCGAAGACAAAGAGAAGACGAGAGAGACAGAGAGCAAATGGACTAAGACGATAGATCGACCTGTGTGGACATGGCTGTTTCTATAGAGTTCACAAATATTCCACGTGCATCGTAAATAAATTATCATCGCTAATTGAAAGATATAAACTTATGAAAGTATATTCAGCATGAGGATGTTAAAAAGCCGCTCTTTTAAATATAGCCGAGAAGTTCGGAAAAGTACGGTTACCGGTTAATTTAATGATGATGAAAGCATATCTCGGCGCAGCGATTGAGCGTATCGTATTAAATATACTTATAAAAGTAAAACTTGAAGTTTACTTAAAAAGAGTTCGCTCTAACTTTTTTACTCAGGAATAATTCTTTCTGCAATTTTTTTATTTTCGCTCACTTTAGTTTACCTGTATTAATTTAACCCTTTGAAAAAAAGATCCTCAAGATTATGTACAGTGAACTAATATACGAAAGCTACATCAATACTATTTGCACAGAAAACAAATATAACATATTAAATAAAAAAGCATAAGTCAATAGCATACAACAATCGATGTTCCCTTTAATGCTTACAACACAAGCATTGTAAAAAAAAGTCATATACGAAAATTGCAATATTTAAAAAAATCATTATATTACATCCACATTATACTTTTTTATTATAATCAATAAAATATCGTTAAAGCTAAAGTGCGATAAAACGAATTCTTTACTGTCACGCGAGGCTAATAAAATTTCAATTCAGTTTAAAGTGCACATTCGTTCCGATATAAGCTGTAGAGAAGAATTAAGTAAGATACATAGGTAAGCAGACAAATTAGATATAAGAGAGACGAACTGAAAGCGAAAGGGAAAACCGAAAAGGTCAAATTTAGAAAATGAATGTGAGATGCAGAAAGAAGAAGATATGTATATATATACAATGCGAAAGAACCAGGAAGGGAGAATAAAGAGTGACATCAGGTGAGCGAAGCTCCCCGTGCGTATTTTTAAAGGGCAAGAGATAAATAAGATTGAGCAAGGAGGGGGTGAGAGCGACACATTAGATTTAGCCCTACCTCGATTTATATTTGCATCGATATTAAATCCGACATTCCTACTTTTATTCGACGATTGCTTCCTCCCCTATACTCCCTCTAATATGCTGCGTACTAGACGCATTCAAACCGAATATATGTATACACTCGTAGATGCCTTATACCGTTAAAACCGGAACGAGGCACATGTAAATACGCCATTTCATCGGAATCACTCTTTTCCGCACTTTTGCGCGCGAGCGGCACGGGATCGCGTTTATTTTCGAAATACGAAAAAATATGAGGCGGAACGAGTGCTGCATGCGTGTATGCTTTATACATATATATATATAAGTCGAGTTTATATGGAACGCTGGCGTTTTGTTTGTTTCTTGCGAAGTCGCGGTGCACAACAGCTGCTGCTGTGAATTTTGAAATATGGCTCTATTTTGATAACGGATTGCTCGTACGCGTTTGTTTGTGAGCTTGTTCGGGAAGTTTAATTGATTGAGACTCGGGGCTAAATTTGTATACCATATATATGCATTGTATATAAACAGAAAATGCAATATTGCAACAAATTGAAAATTGATCGATCATAAATCAAACAGCGCAATATGTACTTTTACCAAATCAAACAGCGCAATATATACTTTTACCAAATCTAACGTAATGAAAACACTTGTCCTCGTACTCGTATACAAATAATTTACTCGCATTCGAGCTTATATCGTGTTGAAAAAATGTGTGTCGAACGTGAAGTCCGCAATTAACAGTCCGAAGAAAATGGAATTCGCTTTGCCATAAATCTGTCGAGCCACGCGTGGACCGACTAAAAACCGTGCGTTCATTGCTCTTTTATTACGGTAGATACATCGGCGTGTGCCTCCATAAAAGCCAAAACACTCAGCTGCTGAAAGGCTTGGGGAAAAAAAAAAAACAAAAATATTTCAAGCTGCACAATAACGGAGTCGTACGCATTCCGGCGAAAAAGCGTATACACCGACACACGTACACATACATCCCAACCAATGACCGCAACGTCACAGTCCGCATACCTCGAACCGTAAAACCAACCCATCCAAACATTTCCATCCCGCATTTCTCTTTCGACTACCCGAAAAAAAAAGAAATAAAACAGCTTATCATGTCAGGCAGTAGCAAAGTGCTCGAGTTCTTTAATTCGCTTATGACGCGACGACTCCGGCGCACAATAGCGTATTCACACGTAATATATACATGAACGAAGAGAGAGAGAGAGAGAGAGAGAGAGAGAGAGAGAGAGACAAACAGTCGGGGTAAGTTCATTTGTCGGCGAGCATCGGGTGCTCGGATATCCTGTTTACGAACGCATCGTGTCAAGCCGGAGAGGCTGCTGCCGCTACCCTCGCACGCTATTATATTCTTCGTAACTCTCTTCTCTCGGGCGAATTGAAAAGCCGGACGTCGGGGCAACGAAATTCGCACGGCGAATACTGTCGCGCATATGTGTCGGCACTTTTCGCGCGCCGAGAGGCTTTCTCGTTACAGGCTCTTCTGACCCTCTGCACATCTGTGCCGTAGCACATCCTATATACGACACCGGCCCACCCGAGACCCGAGTATATATATATATATATGTATATCCACGTCGTTACGTATATATAGCTTCATGCGAGTGTGTGGATATGATAGACACGCGTATATATGTGCGTATATCTATGCTGTCCCTTGAATTTTCAGCATGCCAACGAGTCTGGCGTGACGGGAAAATTGCCAGTTTGAAAAATACCCTGTGTCGCCGCCTCTTCTTTTCTCCCGCACCAGTCTTTGGCTTCGTCTCTCCCTCTCTCTCTCTCGCGCGCACTCTAGATTTTTCGTATACCTCGTCGCGGGCATGTCACGTTCGCGGTGCTAACGGACGTGTACACGAGAGATATCACGTCGACGGCTTTGGGGGCGCAAGCCCTTTTCAAGCCATACACACCCCAGCGACGGCGCACGCGTCACCGCATTTCCAGCTCGCGGCCGCCAAATGGCGCTCTCTATATCTCTCTCTCTCTTGGCAGTTCCCTCTTCTCTCGCTCCCGCGCACACACTGAATCATGCCCACACCCAAGCTTCTGGAGGGTTTGCACTTTAAGAGCGTCGTGGAGGGAAGCATCTTTGCTCTAAACGACTGATAACTCCTCTTTACGCGGCATGGAAAATATTTCAGGTGTCTTCCCTTTTCATAGGATTAAGCGGTTCAAAAAGGGGATTCCCCCCAAGCTCTCGCTCTCTGTGTGTACGTTCGAGATACCGACTTGCACATTTATGAAAAAAAAAATATGGTGATTCAGTGTTTTAAAATTAAATATTATATTTTCTTGTAACTTGTAGATTACTCGGGAAATTATAGAGTTGAATATAAATTAATTGTAAACAGTAAAGCGATATTATTGAATTTTCAAAATTGGCGCATGGAAAGCAGTTCGCGATATTGAATTTCTTTTCTGGCCGAGAAAACGTGTTTAAACACTTCATTTTGCGGATCCATAGAATAAAACGGGCAAATCACGTGCGAAACTAGCTTTTTCCGTTTTTATCTCTATAGGTTCGAAGTATAGGGGCCTGCAAGGCGATTTTTTATTAGATCATATTTTTTCGATGCATATATACCAAATTCCCAAAATACAATTAAATTTCTCTATTGTTATCGCTCATATATAAAACGAATACCGATTTGCATTCCAATTGCATTATATAAAAGTTCCTGGCGGGACTTCCGCTTTATTCAGTATAAACTGCGTTTTACACTTTAATTATATTCGAAGGGTTTGAATATATATATAGGTTAAGTTTCATAAAAGCGAAAGATACGAGAGCCGAGGTGCAGTAAAAAAAAGAAGCGCTGTAGACGAAGAAGTAGTATAAAGCGTAAGATGTCAATGGAAATGGCGCTTCGCATTGACACTGGCTACAAGGTATTTTCTCGGGAAATTTTCCTTTTCACGTCTTGCATCGTGCAAACCTTCCTAACTGCACAGGCGTCTTCCGTCGCGTCAGTTTTGCCGACGACAACTTTGAAAGTGGCCTGCGAATGTTGGAATGCGCCAAACAGTTTGTTGATGATCGTTCATGCCATCGGTATACTTCTAATTTGATTCATTGTTCTAATATGCTTTGACATTTTCATAAATACCTATTATCGTTATTACGCATTTAAATATGCTTCGTTTTTATTGCAATAAATTTATCGTCAAACGCATACTTTAGAGTACCATAAACTATTCAACAAGGTGTGTCATCGTCGCGGCTAATCAATAATCCAACAGATATATGCTTCTCACAAATTTAATATTAACCGATGTTATCGATAAAAATGACGAATCTCTGACAAGTGAATTTAGCTCGAAGTGCAAGTTATTATCAACGAACAACAATATAACAGACCTTCCAATTGATTCGTCGCAGTTACGAGCTGCAAAATTGGACAGTCTCACGATACGGGGAACGCATCTGGCGTTGAATCGAGCCACTCGCGGGGCTAACGCAGGCCCAGCTATTAGTTTATGATCTGGTCTCAGCTCTGCTTAATGAGGATCGTCGTGAGGTCGTTTAACGGCGCAGGTACCCGCGTATATAGTCCCTCGCTTCTTTGTGTATATATGGCCTCTCGGATACGCAAGATCCAGGCCCCTATATAGAGCTCAGGAAAAGCGCTGATGGGACAACTTATCCCGGCTTCGACGACAAGCTGTACGCGAGGCAAATGACGTGGACAATGCCCTCCCCTCCCCCTCCTGTATATAGACTCAATGAAGAGCGGATCGGCCCGAAGATCGGCGAAATTGCACGCGACTTTTACGATGACTCTCCCTGTGACTATATTTATTCCTACCCGAATCTGTCGAGCAAATAGATGTACATTAGTACGAACTTATTTCTGTGAATTTTGTTGCAGTGTATTATGTACAGAAGTTGTGTCAATGAAGAATCGCGTTGTATATAGGCTGCTAATCCAACGAAATGTCGTATAGCGATATATCGTATACTAGCAATCGAACTGATTGATCCGGTATACGTGCGTATACCTTGTGGCAAATACCGAGAAGCGCATGAATGGTGGTAGACGCGAGGAGAAAGTATATTATACCGAACAAACCTATACCGCGTGTATACGGATATATATTTAACCTCCTGCAGCGGCCATCGTACACACGTACACGATTATATAAGGATCCATACGACATCGCATATTCCGCATGAGGAGAACTATGTCGCCGCGGCGGACGAGCTCACACATGTACATATATGTATAATAATGCAGCAGAATGCGCTCGGCGGTCTCCCGGTCCTCTGCTCCCACCCCCGCGACTTCCGGTTCGCTGTGCAGTAGGCCTATTAATTGCTGTTTCCATAGTAGCGTATGAGGATTTTATTGCCGGTCGCTCCGCGACACGTTGTCCACCACGCGTCATTGTTATCACCGTGCCTGCGACCAAGCTTTTATACTAGTCTCGCCCACTGCATTATATATATATATATATAGAGAGAGAGAGCTGGCAGGCGCAATTATTCGCGTATAAAGTCTCCTGTATTCTCAAATGCAGTTTCACTTCCCGCTCCCCCTCTGCATGCCGCTTTTGTCTATTCTATTATAACTTTGCCTCGAGTTCTCACTTTGCTTTCTCGCACCTTTACAATAGACTCTCTTCTCTCTCTCTCTCTCTCTCTCTCTCTCTCTCTCTCTCTCTCTCTCTCTCTCTCTCATTCATTTTCGCTCCCTTTTGACTCCGTACTCCTCGTTTAACCATTATGTTATCTGCTTGTATAGCTGCTCGGTTGTTCTTTTCTCTGGGACGACGATTTTTAATCGGAATATTTGTCAACGGGAAAATGCAGCTTCGAATGAAAACGTTCATTCGATTGTGTTTTAACAACGAGCCAAGCGTAAACAAGTTAAAACATCGATAGCTTCGTATATAAAAAGCTTTAGGGCTGTAAAAAGTATGGTATGTAGTTCAGGAATGACTTGTCATCATTTTTCCACCCCTGAATTAATAAGCGTCAATTATTATTAATAAAACATTGTACAGAAAGTTTTTACTAACTTATGTAATCTCCTCCAGCATCGCACTAGCGACATTTCAGCAGCTTCTTTTCTTTATTATAAAACATTTTTAATCAATTGCAGAACCTTCTACCATATTTTTCCAAGGCTGTTTCACACGGATACAATAAAACACATGCAAACATATAAACATTTACCTAAGCAAATAAACACAAATATATATATATATATATATATATAAGTTACATATATGTACACGACAATCCGACAATTTTAAGCAAGCTTTGAAATTCTGTTCGTAAAATTGATTTATACAGTAAACATATTATATGAGTTGTATATACTGGGACCAGATAAGAGATTAAACGAGGAAAAAAAGTTTGATTTATTTTACAACTGGATTTCATGAAGTTAAAATATAACTTTGTTATCTACGTAACCTAATTGTTGTTTAAAAATTTATGCTAAAGTCGACGGTATAAATTTCATAAAATAAAATGTTAAGAGTACTTCGTTCGTATGATTTTGTAAAGTACAAGGTTTAATTAATGTCTCCATTTTAATATTCATTTAACTTCGTTCAAAATTCAATTCTCAATTCACATAATATTATATTTCAAATCCAAGAGATAATTTATTAAAAAGATATCAACAATAAAATGTGGTCTTACCTTCGGAAAGAGTTGCGAAAATACACAGTTAAGGGAGTAGGGGGTCTCGGTCACCTAACAGAAACGATGAGTAACGAATATAATTAATTTTTTTTATAAATTACGAATTTTATTTTATACTTAAACTATTTTTTATTCTCTTATATTAAATCGTACATTGTGAGTCAAAAAATATATATTATATACAGCTTATGTGAAAGCTCTTTTTCATGTGTGCTGCATTTAGACGAACATTGGCTAGTTATTTGTTTGAAAATGTTTTTCAGCACTCATTTGAATTGCGTGCATGAAATCTATTGATTATATTTTACGACCCTTAAAAGGTACAATTTTATATAAAATTACATTTATATAAAATAGTATTTAATTTTAAATGTATAAAACTAAATTAATAAATTATTTTGCAAACGTATTACGCGACAAACAACTTTATATTTCAAAAATATATACTTAAATGCGTATAAAATATAGCTGATGGTTTTTCAATCAACTCTTTATATGTATATCCTAAATATTGATAAATATGAAAGTATCAAATGTTGTGTACCACCCATTTAGTTACATTCATGTATTTTAAATTATAAAGTTTCAAATTTCTACATAAAATATAAAAAAATCAATCAGAAACTATAATATATGCTGTATGTAAATTATACTCTAGTATTTACATAGCCAGGAAATCTTTTCATAAATTTGGCTACTTGCAAGTTTAAAATACTATGCAGAATATCTAACGAACTTTAAATGTGATTTTGTCCTAACATTCTAAAAGTTGAAATTTCACTTGGAAAATAAAGAAGAAAAATTTATATTTTTTAACTTTGATTTCTAGCAAAAAATGTTAACTTGTATGATTCTTTTTTCAAAAAAAATATGGGAAAGATTTATAATAGTACTCAAATATCACGTGGAAAAGGTTTGAGTCAAATCTTCGGTCTATACATTTTTAAGTAAAAATTTTTAAACGTATTAAAATGTTATGCCTATTTTTATGAAAGCTTACTTAAACCTCTGTAAAGTTTCTACTGCTGATGCCATTTTGAAATAAGAATAATAAAGTTTCGTAAAAGTGTGTATAATAGTGTACCTAAATTTTTAAATAATATGTCAATTCTTGCAGTGGGAGCAAAGTATAATTATTTCTTTAAAAAATTAAAGGTCAATTCATTACGTCAATACAGTTTTCCTACTTCTTAATTTCTACATTTAATCAGGTAACTATAACTCATCATAAAAAAATAGCTGCTTAATTAAATACCAAGATCACAATATCGCTAAACATAAAAAAAATCGGTAGCAATCGAATAAAAATCAATCAATTTATGATGCAAAAAACTGAGACATACACTCATGTCGATCGTCCATCTTTTTACACCAAACCATTGAAGCATTGTCAAACAACAATTTACTGCGCTTTCCTTTTAATCAAGTGCATTCCATTTCTTGATTTATATATGTATATCGTGCAAATAGTCGAAGCAGCTCACTATATAATTACCCATCCATTTAACAGATCATTTGCCAATACTCGACGCTCCTGGGCCCCCCCCCCCCCCCCCCCC
>UELV01086836.1:0-10375 GCA_900490015.1 Megastigmus stigmatizans | reverse complement strand
TCTCTCTCTCTCTCTCTCTCTCTGCTGCTGCGTCATACGTGCGATGTACCGTCTTTAAGCCTCTTCACGCCCCCCGTGCGCCACATCCACCATTCAATGCAAGGTAGCTATCTCTCTCTCTCTCTCTCTCTCTCTCTCTCTCTCTCTCTCTCTCTCTCTCTCTCTCTCTCGCGTGTGTGTGCCAATTTATCTGGTGGGACTATCTGTAATTATCAGCGCGCGCCGCGCGTAAATGCGTGCGTTGTGCCGCTGATCGTAGCGAGAGAGCTGCCTGCGCAGAGCGACGTGTCTGGCTAAGTGTTCGATGCGCCTCGATAAGCCCGCCGCCGCTGCTGTGATGTGTTCGTGTCTCTCTCTCGCTCTATACTGCGAGGTGAGTCTGTTGATTCGTGCAGGTGGAGGAGGAACCGAACGTGACGATCTGCCTGCGTAAAAGTGGAACCCCTGGGGATGTGGGATTGATTGGAATAGAAATTATGTGCATATACAAAATCTTTTATCGTGTATAATTGAAGTTGCTATCAACTATGATATAAAATGCATGTAAAATGTACTGTTATTATAATTCTATGTTTGAAAGCTTTTCGATCGGTAAGGTGTTTACTCAAAACCCATTTCACTCGAAAGATTTGTTTTGTCCAGCATTATATACTTTCATACGCATATATCACGATTTGTAACCGTTGAGATATCGCGGTGTTTGTCTTGAAATCTTGAATGATCCTTACATACAAAGTACAGAATAGTACTGAATTCTTACCTGGTCGCGGGCAAATTCGAAAGCATAAAGAATCTTCCGACTCAGCGTATTGACTATTTCAGAATATAGTATGTACTTTCATCATCTACCTATACGTAACTTATACAGACTAATATTTAACAGCCTTTGTATAACGCGGAATATACTACAGGTATTCCCCTTAGTCTTTGCTAAATTTATGAGTTCTTATTCGTATCGTCTATCCGCTAGTTCCTTGGTGACCAATTCATATTTTTTGATGTAGTTCCATATATAGAATTCCATATATCATACCAGCACTTTCATTTCCGTCGTGGAATTTTCCCAAAGAGAATCCGCAATTCTTTTCGCCGATTATGGTATTGTTCATTCCAAAGTTTTTATATCCTATACCTTCGATTAACGATTTATCGAAGATGATTATATTTTAAACCTCACCGAGATCTTTACACAAATTCAGAAAGGAATTACGAATACTTCATCAAATTGAAATATCGCCAAAAATCGAATTACGTCAGCCGCGGATGCAAAGTACCAAAGCAGATTTCCACAGAACCACAAAACTCGATTCCGTCGCCGCTGTTAAATATAATTTTTCCACATTCGCCAACTCGCCCGGTGCCTCCACGTGCGCTGCTGCGTTCACTTATACGGGCGAGAGTCGGGTTTTGTCGCGTGCAAATGGATTCGGGAACGACGTCGTAGAGGTGGGCCACGCTCGTGCGCGCTAATATGCACCGCAGCCCAGCAGCTCACCGGCGGCGTGCATAGCGCGGCTAAGGCTCCAACGGCTCTTCCCGAGTATACCCAAGAAACTCACTCCTCCACACACACACGCATACACATACGTATACATAATACGTACATGTGTGTATGTGTGTGTGAGAGAAAGGGGAGGCCGGACGAGAATCGCGCGACATCTGAAAAGCGCCTCGCGCGAAATGGACGTCCGCATTCCACGGGGGAAGAGCCTCGCCACCCCCACCCCACATACAGACACAGAGAGGGAGAGAGAGAGAGAGAACCCGCAAATTCTAGCTGCAGAGCAACTGCTAAATGTAACCCAAATGCCCGACGCATTTGTATGAGGCATTATTCCACGTTTACATTGTCTGTGCGCGCGCGGTATTTTAATCCTATAACGCTTGGACTGCTCACCCGCGTCTATATGTGTGTGTGCGTCGCCGAAAATGTGCCGAGAGAAATGGAGTATATACGTCCCGCGCGATATCTTTTATAATAAAATACCAGCCGATGTTGGTGCCGCTACTACTGCGACCGCGGGTGCACACTCTTTAGCGCGGTAGTCGCCGAAAGCCCGTCAAATACACGTAAATAAAGCAAGAGAAAGAGAGAGAAAGAGTGGAGTATGTTGCACACTGGGCAAATCCCCGCTAATTTCTTATGGCGCGGAATAAAAGTATACAAAGTGGATACGAGCGAATTTCTCTCTCTCTCTCTCTCTCTCTCTCTCTCTCTCTCTCTCTCTCTCTCTCTCTAGTAGTGCAGTTCCAGTGCGGAGCAGCGAGAGAGAGAGAGAGAGAGAGAGAGAGAGAGAGAGAGAGAGAGAGAGAGAGGGAGAGAGAGCCGCGAGCTTATGAGCTTTCGGAATGAATGAAACTTTAACTAAGAGACGCGTCTTTTTAATGCTTTAAAATGTAAAGAGGAGGCAAAGAGGCAAACGCGGCCGGCTGCTCGCGCGCTCGAGCTTCGCCGCTTAATATACTTTTATATTAAAAAATTATACCCCGTGCGGACCGGCGGTGCTGGTGGCGTGTCCCCCGCCTCCTCTCCCACTCATAAATATTGACCGTATATTTACATTGTAGATGGGGGGACTTTTGGATTTGCGGTACGCTAAATTACGGGATTTCAAGAGTGTCTTTTTTCCACGAGTGTTAGACATACTTGGTTAGAGCTGCAATGCTGCTGGTAGTTGCGGATGGGATATTCTTGAACAGGCTGTAATTGTACGAAAAGTCATTCTATTGGACTTTTTACATTTTCTGGATCATTTTACTCTAATTGTAAAGGTCGAATTTTCTACGATTTAATTACACTAAATTAATGGTAAAATTGAATTTTCGTCACTCTAACCACAAAATCGCATGTTTGATGCGACTTTACGGCTCTCGTGATGAAAAATACGGTTCGAGACTAGGGCGTAAGAGGATTTTTCCCTCACTCGAATTTTCGACCTCGCTTCGCTCGGCCGAAAAACGTCTCGTGCGTGCAATAATCCTCTTCCGCCCCCGTGTCGAAATGTACTATTTAGCTTGGGCAAACAGCGCTAATTCCACTTCTCCGGTACATTCTAAAGGATATACAAGCGAGGCTTACGAATGCTTTAACTTGCAATGTTTCGGTAATTATTTCATTGGAACTGCTGCCTTTATAAGCTGAAATGTGCGCGGCGATTAATGTTAAAGCAGATCACGAACAATACTATAGCATTTGTATAAAAGTTTTAAATATTTTGGACAATTGAGATTTGACTCTCGCCATACTCGGTTATATATTACTTAAATACTTTGCTAAACAAACAATTTAGAAATCGATAATTATGTCGATCAAACATTCGCCCATGTATAATTTTATTTACATAAAAATATTTATAACGCTTAAAGCCCGTTAAAGTAAAATTAAAAATATGTGATTTTAAAGTATTTACGGAGCAAAAAGTAGCGACAAATAAATTACGCGCGAAACACAGTACAAAACAGAGAAAAGTCTCGTTTTGACGCACTTGACGCAAACAGGCGCAAACTCTGTCGCTTTTACAGCTTATAGCGCGCGCACGAGTCCCGTGATTAATCTCCAACGTGCATCAGCCCGTAAATAATGACACGAGTCCTGCCAGCGTCGATGCGTGACATGGGCCTCTATATTTTCCAAAGATCGGGCACCGGAATTGAATATTTCTTTGTATCCGTTTGTTACACAAGTTTACTCCTGGTATCACGAACAGACAGACAGATAGACAAAGAGCCCCTGAGCGAGAGATAGAATGAATAAGAGGGAAGTAGTAAGCGAACTGCTGCAGTGCACACACACATACACATATAGACGATCGTTCCTTGCGAAATTCTCGTTTAGAGATCGGAAGAATGCGCGAAACGCCAGGAGCGGCGCGGGCGCGAGTAGCTGAATTCTTCGTTATCTTCGATGGATAGGTTATTGATTGTTTTCCGTTATTACACTCCACGAAACATGCGACGGAATGCACGGAACAGTACACTCGAGACGGGGGTAGAGAGCGGCAGCAACAGCAGCAGCGGTGGAACACTGCGGGACTCGCATTCGAATTTTCGTTTATATAGGAGAAATTCCATCTAGAGTGTGCGACGCGGACGCGTCGCTTTGAGATTAAATTTTTTCAAAATTTCATCAGACCTTCGATCGAGTTGTCTTATCAGGGCTTTTTTCTTCTTTTTTTTTTGTTTACTTTCTTTCTATCGTTAGGTGGAAATTTATTTTCTTTGGAGGACGAGCGCAATGGGGCTGACATTGTTATGGCGCCACTGTTTACTGCAAATATTGATTCTTTATTTGTATTAAATACATTGTATTTAGTTTAATTGGTGAAGAGGATTTGGACGCCACTAAAATTTTCTTTATTACTTTGTCGAGTATCTAAATTTTTTTGTTTAACAACGAATCGGAAAATAAAAATAAATTCGAAGGTTTTTTTGCGGTTTACTAACTGTTTTTGCATCTGACAGGATTGATTTTTTAATTGAGAATCGTTCAATGAGAGTATCACTCTATAAACAAAATGGATATGAGTTTATCATGAAAGGATTAAATACCAATTTTGGGGCTTGCAAAATTGAATCAATCTGGAAAAGAGGATTTTAGTTGAATTTCCTCGAAATAATTCCTGCTGTACAGAACTAGAAATTTAATGAAACCAAAAAAAGTTGCATATGCTACTGCTTGCAAAAAGGCATATAACATCTCATCAAATATTTTGTATTATTTTATTCTAACAGTCGAGATACAAATGTATTAAATACTTTTTTTCTTATACATTATAACTAAACGATTTGAGATTTTTCGTTACGAAAACGCGCACCAATAAATAAAACAATAAATTGTACGATATTATAATGATATTAAAAATGTAACGGTGTCATTTTCCCATCTCGGCCAAATTCTGTCGACGCGCATTTAAAATGAGGCAAAATTTCCATTCGGCAGATATGAACTATTTCGCGTGGAAGTCCCCTCGTACAACACACACGTGTGTGTATTGGCATTCGATTGACGCTGGCCTCCCCGAGTTATCGCGTTTCGTTGCGGTTTCTGCTCTATTCGTTTTCGCGCCGCTCGTCCCCTCCCTCCGCGATGATGACTCGCAAAACATAGGAGCTGCTGCTTCTGCTGCGCAGCGATGACTATTACTTTCGCCCTCGCCATTGGATGGCAGAAGTATTTTTCATATTTGCGGAAGTCGGCTGAGGCCACACCAATTCGCTTCTCTCTAAATCGACCTACATTTTCGGTCCGCCCGCAGGGCTTCTTTTGAGGTTCTCCTTTACCGTTAGATTTTACGGTATTGTAACGGTTATGCCACTGAGCTATGGTTATAATTCGCGAAAAACTCAGCTGCGATCACATTTATTTTCCGCAGCTCTATATGAGAATATCAGGCGTGAGTAGTTTATTTATTTAATATGAGATTTAATTTTGTTTATGCGTTAAATGATTGGTAGGTTATAGATACTTTTCTTGATATTGGTATTAACTTCATTTTTGCGGTATTATTGATTGTTTCATGTATAATGTAATAGTAATTTACGACTACGCTGTTCTAAGTTTATAACAATTTTTTTCTAACTCGAAAAATAAGTAAAAAAAATAATAAAATTAAATTTTATGATACTTGTAAGGCTTATCTAACATTCCGCAGAGAATTTCTCAGTAGGTCAGGAATTTACCGCGTCACCCCACATTCTTCAGAGAATTCTCACCTATAGATAAAGACTTCCGTTTATTCTAAAAATCCAATAATATACCCTTTTAAAAAATGTCGGAAGTTTGTATTAATTTTATAGGCATACAAAAAATTAACCACGTTTGATTTTATGAAGCTAATATCTAATATACTCAAGCAATAAAACCTACATTTCAGTATTGTCGAGTACACTTATATGCTGATCTCTGATAGTGTAAATAAATATAGGATAAAAATTATTTATTAAATCTATAAACTGTATACTAAACCGAAAATCCAAGAATTCTAAACCTATGAACCGCAATCTCATAAGCCCTTCACATAAAATTATATCTTTACTTGCAGGTATAGAAAAAAGTTTTATATACTTTCGATATTTCCAAAAAGTATAATCCTGACTTTTCATAGATTATTGAAAAGCTTAGAAAATATACTTACGCATAAGTAATAACACTATATTTTAGCTTTTATACGATTGCTTTATATTCACTCCCCCGATAAACAAACTTTTCCGATATTGTCGAGCAGAAATGAATTTTTTATTTCACCTGCACACCGTGTCATTAGCGCAAAAACGCTTTTAATCACAATAATGATAAAGGCACGGAAAGAACATATATGCCAATTATACGCGCTGCTTAATAACCAGTAATACAACTGTTTCGTCAAAATCAGGCGTTTAAACAATTATTGGGCTGAAAAACAAGCCAGATAACAGCGCGACTGCACGGATCTTAACACGCAGAGACCAATTGACTACCGCGCATACACATGAGGAATATCAAACAAGGCAATTAGCGCGCGAGCGCAGCGATTAGCGAGTCCGCACACGATGATCGCGAGAGAGCGCGATAGTAAGAGAGAGAGAGAGAGAGAGAGAAAAACCGGTGGTAAAAGGGGATGTGAAATGCATGTGTGTATATGGCTGCGAACGCCTCGAAGCATGGTAATAACACGGCTGGTATGGCGAGCAAAACGCAGCGCGGGGTCGTATGGTGCGCGGCACGCGACAATTTTCGTGAGCGCGGCACGCGTAAAACAGCCCGAGACGTTAAAAGCAGGTGAGAGAGGGGCTGGGAAAGGGAAAATTATCCGAAATTATCGAATATAGCCCGATGGCACGCCAACCTTGCCTCCTTCTCCTCGCCTCGATTCTCGCGCACCAAATGAGGCTCCAACTTGCCTCGCATGCACTTTCGCTTTCATGCCCTTCCAACACCGACCCCTCGGGGGCTCTATGTATATAGCTTGTATACATATACATATATATCCGCTCCTGTCCGCTTCCTTTTCTGGGAATTCGTTTTCTTATACTTGTTTACGAGGGACGAGGGGGAAAAAAAGTTATGTGCGCGAGGAGAGAGAAAAAAAAAGGGAAAAGAGTGTTGCGAGCTGATAATTTGGTGAGACTTTAACAGATAAGATGGTGTTGAATATTGGGTCGTATGTGATGAAAATTCGACGACTTTTTTTTTGAAGGATCGACTAGAAGCGATAAAAATCTTTTACATGTTTTTAGGAATACCAATTTTAATATGTATGCGTATATTTTAGGATGACTGTGAATTGTTGGAATTCAACTTGAATGTCTGCTGTGCTTTTGCTGTCTGACCACATTTGACTGTATCTACTGTCATAATTTATTTTTTTAATCGGTGCATGTAAATCAGCGTATACGCCATAAGAATTTGAAAATATTGTTCCTCTCTTTAGTGAGCCGAAGAACAAGGACTATGCTAAGCATGATCAGACGATAAGAAGGTATGCGCTATAAGTCATATTTAAGCGTTCGTGGCATGGATTCGAAGGTATAAGCAACTACGGGGCTGCGCGATCCATCTCGTGATTGGACGATACAGTTTTGTGTGCGAGTAAACCCTATACGATCTATCACATAGAAGGTATATCTCTTGATTACGCGCTTACTTTATAAAATATTATTATAGACAAAAAACTATGTGAATTTGATACCCTCGTTCTTATTCGAATAATTTGAAACTTATTGTTACTTTTTTATCAGTGCATTTGATGCCTAATAAATTCGATCTACTTGCTGTTCCAAAAGTCCACGAAACAATTCTCAGCCTAATGACCATTCAATTCCAATTACACAGCGATAAGTAGGCTGCAGCAGCCTATCAGCGCCAGTTCTGCGTAAGAATGTATAGCGCTTAGACTCTCGCGCACTCTCAATTGCCCAGCTCCGCGTGTCTCCTCTTTCAAAGCATATCCTATATACTACCGCCGATGAGTAAAGCCAGACGGGGCTGCCGTAGTGGTAATGCAGGCGCGCAGGTCTTTATATATACGCCGGTGTACGGAGGTGTGCCTAACACCGAAGGCTTTTCCTGCATGGTCGGAAGCACGCGGTCTTAAATCAGCCCGATTATCGCGTATAGGATATTGTAGACGCTCAGCAGAGAGGGAGAGAGAGAAAGAGAGAGAGAGAGAGAGAGAGAGAGAGAGAGAGAACTCGGGGGTTCCCCCAACCTGGCCATTAGACGCTCAGGAAGTCGACCATTACGTTATCACGAGAAGCCGAGGCGAACGACTTATCCAAAATCCAGTCCAGAGGCCAATCTTGAACTTTATGGGACAAGAGGAGGACGGGGTTGTTCGAGCTGGGAGTAAAAAAAAATTGAAAATGATTCGCGCCCCTTCTGCACTTATGAATATTCGCGAGCGCGTTTGAATCTTGATGAGGGGGAGACTGCTTTTTGCGTTTTTCCTATAAAAGTGCAGCCTGAACAGCCGAGTAAGTAGTTAGTGCAATAATTTTACAAAATAATTTTTTTTTTAAAGATTAATTCCAATAATGCGTATGGTATTAATTCTGCTGTTCTGTGGTTGTTAATTCATGAAAAATGTGTATTATTACATTAAACAGATCTTTTATCCATAAGTAAAAATAAGATTTATTTGACGTAACTCTTAAATAAAAGTAATAATATTAGAATTTTTAAAACGATATTATAAACCAAAGGAATAAAAACTTTTTCTTTGTCTAAATTCTCCTAGTTTAATTTTTTTAAAGTTTCCTGCCATGCAGACTGACAGTTTCAAAAAGAGATAACTCCTGGCTTTAAAATAATTTTGTAAGTCCTCCTCTATAACCTTTTAAAAAGTAATGAACTCTCAAGGGAATATGAAATTTAATGACGATACATTTTATTTCACGAAAACTGAAACATCTCGGCAACCGTAGTGAAATAATTTTAAATTCTTTTGAAACAGCATTTGTATGGATTGAAGATTTGACAAAATTAGTAAGTTAATTTTCATAGCTACTAAGCATTTCCAAACAGCATAGCATTCGCTATATTATTCAGCTAATTGGAATTCCCAATTCTTTGAGTATACCCAGAAATGCCCAAAATATACATGAAACATGTATCGCCGTTTAAATTAATATTTTTTTAACTGAAAAGGGAATATTAGCGAAAAGTGGTCCCATAGTCCGTTAAGGGTTGAAAAAAGAACCAAGTTCTCCATCACATTACACTGTGAGATAGCGGTAGTTTATATTACCCGAAACAGAAATTTTAACGAGTGCCTCTTAAATGAAAACATATAAACAGCGGAATTTAAAAATGATGTCACGAAAATAAAGCAACGACAGTGAATATTTAAAATAAATTTTTTGTACAAGTAGTCGTGGAGAACTTTAAACAGTTCGCGTTTTTTTCTACATTAATTTGCGAGTCTCTAAGCGAAGTACGAAAATACTCGACGAGCCGTGATCGTTAACGGGCACAAAGGGGGAGGAGGAGGGTATTCGAGAACGGCAAGGCAAAAACATTTTATAAGGATTCAAGAAACCCGATTGATGTTACTAAACGTACCAAATATAATCCTCTCAAGGCCTGTCGTGCATCAAATTTAAATTTGCCTTGTTTCAGCGTGACGCTATGTTTATAATCCTATAGCCCGAGCACGCGAATACGCGTAATTGCTTTAAAACGATATACGAATATAATAAACTCGCGTGCTGTTCGCGGCACAAAACAGCGTACATGCGGAATGATGCAGTAGAAGTTACAAAAGCTAGCGGGATTCGTCGAAAAAATGCGAATATAAAATTTGTTTACCCTTTGATTTGTCGAAGTAATGGATTAAAAACAGATACCATTCGTTGATTACTATACAAAGGATGGGTATTGGCTTGCAATATTCAGAAAATAAAATAATAATTGGAATTTTTCATAAATTTAATAATACCTTTATTTGTGGTTTGATTAAAATAATACAATAACTGAACATTTCATTGTTAAAGTATTTTGTATTTATTGGTCTAGTACTTGTATATATCGTTAGTACGTTTTGAAATTAAACCAAATCAGTCAGAACATTCATTTATGTGTACATTCAGTTGAAACTAGGTATTTCAGTATGTCATAACCTCCTCATTTAAATTATCCAAATACATTATTTAGAAATTGTATTATAGTTTCAAAATTATACTTTAATTTCATTTATATAACATCTCCTAGCAGAAACATACAACAGAAAGCAAAGCGGAGTTCCTAATAGAAACACACGAATTTTGTATCCCTATAATTTTGTTATTTATATTTGAAATTAATCCATTAACGAACAAGACCCCGAATTTTCAACATCTTTTTCAAGGCTTCTTTTCAACTAAAAATAAAGGTTTGAAAAAATTTGAAAAAGATCATATC
>UELV01086828.1:0-12591 GCA_900490015.1 Megastigmus stigmatizans | reverse complement strand
GAGAGAGAGAGAGAGAGAGAGAGAGAGAGAGAGAGAGAGAGAGAGAGAGAGAGAGAGAGAGAGAGACGAGCCAGTGCTCAGGGGGAGGTTTGCGCGACTCCATTTGGAAGTTATCAGCGTAAACAGTGGGCCGCGTAAATGATCCGCAGCGGCTGAGCGAGTGCCTCGTCGTCGAAACTTTTAGCTGCCGCCGCGATGTGATTATATTGTCGGCGCATCCAGTATAACTGCTGCCGCTGTGTTTGATGGCGCAATCGCAGGACGTTTTAATTAGCCGCGAGGCGTGTCTTATGTTTTGTGCGACGAAAATAAAAAAATCCTTGCTGATGAGTGGATACTTGATATATGTTGGTGCCAGTGCCTCGTACAATATTGGCTTTTCGATTTGTTCTAATGGGTCTTGCACTGCTGATGCAGAATTAATAATGCTTTTCGTTTCTAATTGACTCTTGAACCTTTTGATTGTCAGCCACTACTGGTGCTTCGGAAAAGCAGGTACATAATTGGGTTGCTATGCTAGTTGGATTTGTTTTACCTGTAGGTGAGATGAAAATGATCGAAAAAGCCAAGAATAGCCTTGAAATTTGGTAATATTTTACAAGTAGGTGCAGAAATAATAAAGATTTTTATTTTATTATAATACTATTCTGAAGAACTATTTATACAGAGTAAATCATATAGAAAATTATACAATTATCGATCTAATGAATGCTCGTAGTGTTATTTCGTGTACAAAAATTATTATATGCTTGTAACTCAATTTTGATTAGTGTAATAAACCATGATCTTTAAAGAAATATATTATCATTTTTTGCATTTCAATGGTTAATTAGTATATGCTGTAAGTAACTAGACCATTTACCATACAATGATAATAAACCTTTAAAAATGCCAATTTAATTAATATGTTATTAAATTTTATTTTATATTTTTTAAAAGTTTACTCTCTGAAATGAAAAATGAAATTCTATTTTATTTCACAATACAAATAAGCTATGTACTACAGAAATGCTTTTATGGCTTATTAATGAAAATAAGTGTGGAATATAACTAAAGCCAATTCTAATCGGGGTTTTTAATTTATTGGTCGTATAATAATAATATAAAAAATGAATATATGGACATAAATGATTTATCTACTTATAAGTTATTCATGAGTTCGGTATTCCCATCATTCTAAATTCAGCAAACAGCAATTCGATTATCTGCCGCGTGGTGCACATCTTAATTATATTCGTAAATTAATTTGAAAAGTTGAAATGTCTATATTAACGTTGCACTAGCCTATAAAATATGATTGCGAGCAAGTCCATCTATTAATATACCAAATCGATGGCAGTAGAATAATCCCCGGCTTTTGTGTAATAATCGTTCACATTACAATATTACACAAAATAATAAAAAAAAAGAGTTTTTATTAAAATAAAAATACAAAATATTTGCGAATTAAAAACACATAACTACGTTTCAAATTTTATTTACAATTAATTAAACATTTCATTATTATCTTTCACAGAACTCTTAGGCGTACTACTTTAATTTTATTCCACTTTTAATAATTTTATTCGTTACTGAAAATAGTCAAAAAATACGTTACAATATCGGTTAAAAAATTACATTTGCTCTCGGACGTAATAAGTTGACGATCCAAAAAGTGGACAGTAGCAGCTGCATAAAACGCTCTACCGATTTTCCTCGCCAAGAAGCAAAAGCTCCAACCGCCATAATAAAGAGAGAGAGAGGGAGAGAGACGTGAATAATCATGGCGCATCTATCCACAAAAATTCATACAAACTGCAAAGAGTGCCCGAGAGTTTTCTCATGCATCGCTTTTAATCTCCTAACAATGAGCCCATCCACTAAAAATAGAAAAGAAGAAGCGAGAGAGAAACGGGGGAGAACAGAGAAGAGTAATCAGGATTGGAGCGGAGGATCGAAGTATATTGGTGGAAGGCAGAAAATAAAGAAAGAAAAAAAGGCAGAGAGAGAGAGAGAGAGAGAGAGAGAGAGAGAGAGAGAGAGAGAGAGAGAGAGACGGAGGAACGAAAGAAAGGGAAGCTCGACTGCAATCGATATTGAGCTCCGACTTTCTTCCTTGTTTTTTTGCTCTCTTTTCGGCGAAAGGCTTCGATACGGACGCCCCGTCGTATCATGCCTCGAATAATCCTCCGGCCTCCTCCTCCTCCTCTCTTAGGCCCAGAATCGCAGCTTTTACTTCCTTCCCATACCGCCACACGCACGTTACCCATTCACCCTCTTTTTCTCGTTCATTCGGTTCGCTCTGTTTCTTCAGCTCGCGATTGTATTTCAATGTATTGCTGGATGCTACGAACTTTTTTTTTCATTCCTCTACTGATCATGAATAGGAAGCTTTCAATTCGCTAAGATCGACTTTATTTGCAGACTCGTTAAAATGTTTCTCAAATTTAAAATAGACCCTCATATTTAGGATTGGATTAGGTACAAAACGGAAAATTTGTACATGAATACGAAGTTTAAAAATAGTTCTAAAGTGTGACTTCAAAAACCCTTAACATACACTTTCTCTATATTAAAGTAAAATCTTAGTATAAGACTAAGTACATATCCATGGAAACGTTGCGGTATGCACAGGAAAAGCTATAATTTAATTGGAACCTCGGTAAAATCAAATCAATATCCTCGGCAAGTAGGAAAGGTGTAAACGTCGAAGAACTCGTTCGAAAATCACATCATGAATCACTTGGGGCGTATCGGTCGCATATTGAGGGTAGCGATGTGCTTGCCAGCATCGCCAATAACGTCGAACGCGATAGAGAAAACCCAATAAGATATATCCCGCTAATACAATCACGCTTCGGTACGCCTGATTTACCTCTCGGTATCCTTGGCTTCTTTTTTTTCCCTCGAGCTCTCGAAGAGCTGCTACAGAAGCTGAGCGAGGCCTGTGTATAAATAGCATTGCTAGTGTGAGAATTTTATTGAGCCGATTCGCACCATACAGCTTACAAATCTATCCGGATAATTAAAACTAATAGGCAGTAGATGCATTTTATGAAGATGAGTGTTGGAGAAAGGATAATCATTGTTAACATTATGTCTTCTCTAGTGATTGTCATGATTTCAGTTTTGCTCACACGTTATACATGTTATGTACATTTTTATACATTTTTTCAACCAATTAACCAGTTCATCCGGTATTATATTTAGATTATCTGCATAAAGTATGACATGTACCAAACACATATATCTGGTATAAAAAAGTATGCATAGAAAAGATGTGATGATGAAAATGGCATGACCAAGCCAATTGTTCTCTGTTACGCTACTATGTTAATTAGTGACAGTATATTCAATAATGTAATTAGTTATAGTAGCTGATAAGTTACTATGTTAGAGCTTTATCGGACTAACTTTTTTATACAGCTAGTTGAAGTTATGTATTTATGCAAGACCTATGGGACAATATTTTATAATGGTATAAATACGAAGCATAATAATTTTTTCCAAACAAAAGTTGATGCTATATGAAATTTTCACCAATTTTATACGACGCACACGAATTAAAAGTGGATTAAGAATATCCGATCTTTCAGAGCTGCAATTTAATCAAGCATCTCCGACGCTACGGAGAATGACGCGCGCGTCAGGCCGGACGAAATAAAGTAAATTTAAGCTCCGTGTAAAAGGCCCGCCGCCGCCGCGTGCCGGGTATTGCGAATCCCCCCCTCATATTCTCTCCGCCTCCGTTGGCTCGTTCCCTCTTCCCTTATTGCGCGGCTCCTTATCTGCTCTGGTCTCATTCTTTCGCTCGGCTATCTCATCCTCTCTTTCTCCTCCTCCTCCTCTCTGCCCATCTTCTTCATTCCTTCGTCTCTCGGCTGCTATTGCATATTTCGTTTTACGGCGCATAACGCAGGACTCGCCTCTCTGCCTCTCGCTCTTCTGTACGCGCGGCCATTTTACCGCCTGGGGAATCGATCTTGCGCGCGAAAATGGCCGCCTATCTGAAGGATTGCCCTGAAAATTTTACACCCGCCTTTTATCTTCGCTGCCTGCAATGTTTTTTTTTCTTTCTTTTTTTCTACTTCGCCTAGGGTTCGAGCTTATACAGATAGGCAAGTTCTGTTGTTTCGAGAGGAAGTGGATTGTGGGCGGTTTGTCATGATTCTGAATTATGGGCACGTGGGTTTATGAAATGACTTATATATATACATATATTCTTTTTCAAAGTTACGTTAAGGCCTATAAAATTGTCATAAACTGACATTTACGTGTGAAGTTGCGATGTATTTCATCTGCTTTTCTTACTATAAAACAAAACTTTCTTTCATATCTATATCCTTTTACCTCGTAACAGCGCGACCGTATTTTAAGACATAAAACTTCCACATTTAGCGGCTTTTTCTGCAAAGGAATTTATCTGGAAAAAAAATAATATTTCTTCTTACTACTCTTATTACTTGAATTACCAGTTGTACGTCAAATTCTACGAAGCTTATACATTATACGTCTCAATTTAGTAGTTGATTATCAGTGAGGGAACTAACCTGCCTGCCAACAAACAAACGTAGTCCTAGAACTTACATTAACAGCAGGCGTCCTAATTAGTAAAAGCTGCGGACCAACAAACGCAGCGCACGCGCGGGGACGATAGCGCATAGTGCAGGCCGTGTAGAAGGGTCCGGCGACGATTAAAATTTATTGTCAACCGTCGAGCTAATGACAGACCTCGCCGATGCATAATTTATCCATAACTGTGCACTTAACTATCGCAAACTGTACTTAAGCGGTGGTCACCCTCGCCTTCCCCGCCGCTATACCACTTCTACTCGCTAAGCCTTACTAAACTTGCTTCGGTCTATTGTACATGAGAGCTTTAATTTTGCTGTTCATTTGCGTCGCTGCATAATTCAAACGACTCAAAACTGAGAGAGAGAGAGAGAGAGAGAGAGAGAGAGAGAGAGATGTGGCACTGAGAACGGCGACGGTGTAGCGGCAGTGTCGCCAGCCGAGAGAGCAAAATTAGATTACAGCTGTAGCGAAGAATTTTAATTCGAGCCAAAAGTTTTGGAAACTGTCTCTTAATATGTTATAAGGATCGCGAACTTAAAGTCCTATTAGAGGAATGGGCTTTCCGGCATTGTTGGACTCCCCAAATCTTTTTACAGACTTACACGTATTTAATTGTAATGCGAGTATGAAATTCGTATTTTAAATAACTGTCGCAAGTAAAAAGGATGTGAAAATAAAACTCTTCTTCATCTTTTGCAGAAGCGAAAAAAGTAGAAAATTTTTTTATAAATATAAGGACCTGTATAGAGTATTTATTTTTGACGACGAGTCGATTTTTTTTTACTAATATTACATATCGAGAAATTTATTTACAGCCTTGTAGATCGTTCTCTCTGCGCGCCATATAATGAAATGACAATTACATAACGGCTTTTAATAAATGTTACAATAAAATTATTTATTGATGCAGGATAAATTTGTGATTATTAGTAATAATTTTTGTCCCAATGTTTCTTAATCCTCGCGAATCACGGATTCAGATGCTTAACTCAAATCTGCATGAAAGAAACAAAGAGCTCGAAAGACCAATTGTCTTTCACAGGCGTCTGCCAGTAAATCCATCGGCATCAGTTTAAACAATAGGTCTAAAAGGTAAATCTGCGTGGACTAGACGGGACGAGAGATGCGATGAGGCGGCTGGAGCGCGGGCGGCACACCTTAATTTAATAATAAGCACACGGAGAAAAGGAAAAAATTGAGTGCACGCGCGCCTACTTTGGCCGTTAAGACGACGTTCAGTACGGCGTAAATCGCTAAGCCGAAGATAATGCCGCTGCCGCAGCAGAGTCGAGGCAACGCTACTCCCGCGCGCGCTCTGTTCCGGTATAAGCCAAATCCCCGCCTTCTTTTGCGCCTGATCCTCTTCCTCCCACCCCTTTACCACCTCCTTTACCTCCACCCCCCCTTCGCGGAGTAGGCGTATAAACCTTAATAGGTCCACGACATTCATTAGGATTTACTCGGTACTTCCCAGAGGCGATGCACTCGTCATACTTGCTCGCTTATACGTCGGTTATTTCGGTTTAGACCCCCACCCACGCTTGTCGCCCGCTCGTAAAACTGGAGCTTCTTTGCTCTTGATTATTAAATTACAGGTCGAGTCATTGAATTCTTAACAACTTTGGGAGACTGGAAAATTACATTTTTACTACCAAATTAGTTTTATTAAGTTAATTTCAATAAGTTAGGATTTGAAAATTATCGAATTATTTTTATAATTTAGGAGTTGATATGTGATATTGATTTTTGTGATTGTTATAGATTTTGTGTATGTAATACAGAAAAAAATTCTATCTGAAAAGAATCGCAGAATAAGTCTTGGAATAAATATATTACTGGAGTCAAGTTAAGGAGACAAGCCGATGTTAAACATCAAAAAAATAAAAAATTCTTCGAGTCCGTTTAAAACTTATAGTATTAGATTTTGTAAAATGAACCAATTCGAAGGATCTTAATTATTTATATAAAATCATGTTTAGCAGGGCCTAAATACTGATAAAAGTTACCTTTTTGTTTAAAAAATTTCATTATTAAAGTTTATACTATTGGTAAATTGTCAATCAATAACAAATTTTATATGCTTTTTCTATAGGGCTACAAAAACAATTTTAACAATTATAATAATCTGGATTTCAATGTTATTACCTATTGTCATTACATCGATTGATTAGAATAATAGCTTATAAATGGAATCTTATAAATGCGTATTATTGTAGTTGTAAGTATACATACATCATAATATCTATTATGCAGCACATGATTAAATAATTAGCTTCAGATGACTCACAGTTAATTATTTCAAAATTAGGTGTTAGTAATTATCTAACAATTTGCTAGCTAATATGTTTCCAGCAAAATTTAGTTTCAGACGATTTTGTCAAAACATTATCTAAAACATTATCAATTTATCGTTAGAGTGTTCTTATACATTAGCATCGTTATTTGCATATGTATGATAATTCGCATTTTTCTCTATTCAAGCAATTGAATTTACCGTACGGAATTATTTGTTCTACGCCCGAATTAATTTTCGTTTTAGCTATATGTTCTATTGATTGAACAGCGCATGCATTTGTGAATTATATATACATATTATGTATGATTAGAACATTTCGGCTTAATGTATTCATTACTAACTCTATAATTACAATTATAACGCGCTTTCTGTACACCTAAGCAATACTGACCGGGTTTCATAAATTTAAAACTGTAAATAAATAGTCTTAATTATCTTGTAGTTACTTGTTTTTAAATAAAACGTTTTCGTTTTACTCTTACGTTGTACTCATAAAATAAAATACTTTGCATTCGTCTTTTCTGGAATTATATTTGCTAGATTACAATGTATGTCTACAGGAGGAATGTAATATTTTAAATCTTTTTTTATATAAATGTAACTTAAGAACCAGTATAATGGTAATTATAATACAATAGCGTATTTTGTGCACTATTTTTATAAACTTTTTCATGGCTAGTGAGTTAGGACTACACAGGTGCTAATAGGCCGCCAGTCAACAAAATTTCAACTCTTTACGACCCTTTTACGATCTCTTTTACACTCTCATACAAGCTACCTATAGTTTGCATGCGCGGTGTGTGCAAATACTCTCTGTTCACACAATTTTCGCCACTGCAGTGCCTTTCTTCGATGAAGTAAAATAATAGTTATAAAAAGTAGATTCTCTCGAGCATTTGAAATTGGATCACAATAATCGAAAGACTTATTTCAAAACATTTGAAGCTTCCTATTTTCAGCTGTTAAATAATAATATTAATGGTTACTCAATCATTACTTACGCTATTGAGAAACGGCAATGAAAATGTTCATCTTCATTACGAAGTCTAAAGCTGCTAATTAACACAATGACATAAATGCCATTAGTTTAAAGTCAGAAGACGATCGTTAAATTTAATACTTACTTTCTATCTGCTCTTTCGCTCGCTTTCCTCTTCTCTGCAGGCTCTTTCTCGTTAACTCCCGCCACGTTTCTTCGTCTCTCTGACCGCTTTTCCCCCTTTCCGCTGACATTACGCGTCTTTTTATTTTATTCAAGTATCCTTCTTAGAACACCGTGAGTTTGAGAGTCCGCAAAGATGACGTCGCAGAATGTCGGCTTTAAGCTCGGCTCGTAGTAGTTGCATCATTTTTAATTAATTTACGAGCGGCGCGCAGGCGTGAAAACGTCGCTCTGAATTTTTTTTTGAAAAGCACCTGCACCCAAAATTGTTGCCCTCTGAGATTTTAGAGTGGATTGCTACCATGCATTACTTACCCATTTACGTCTTAAATAATTGTATCAGTATGTGCCACTTTAAAATGACTTTTATCACTTGTGTAAATTCGGAAGAACAATTTTTGTTAGCTGTTGGATGAAATTCAGAACGATAATAAAAATGGAAATGATATACATCGGCGAGTCAATGTATAATTAAAGCAGTGGGCAACAGCGTAGTCGCTTTTCCGCTAATCTAGAATCACCGCGGCAGGGTCCTGCATCTCCTTCGCGCAACTTTTTCCCAGTGACTCCTCTTCCGCAGTGCCCCCCGAGCTCGCGAAGCGTTTTTCCGACCTCTTTTACGCTTGACTCTCGTCTTTTTCCTCCTCCGATCCTTGCGCTCTCCTTCCGTTTCCTTCCAACCTCGGAAAAGAAAGAAAAAAAAATAAGCTGCGCAGGAAAAAATCGAGAATATACACCAGCCAATTAACAATGCGAATATGACATTTCTGCCGCGCTCCTCCACGTTTTCTTGCCCCCCCCCCCTCCTCCCCGTCGCCCCCGTCTCTTTTCTGTACCATCGCTCGCTCGCTCACTCGCGCTTAGCCCCGCGCTCTGCAAGTCGTATATTTTAAATTCCATTTATTCATAATTCATGAGGAGGTTGCTGCCGCAGCCGAGAGAGGGTTATATGCGTATTCATTTTTTCCTTCTCTCACTCTCTCCGGTTCCCGCTCATGCTTCTCCCTTTTTCTTTTCATGTCGTGCGGCTTCTCCTCGAAAATATTCCCTTCCCCTACTCTCTCTCTCTCTCTCTCCCCTTCCTATTCCCTTTCTCTTCCAGCAGGGGAATTAAATAGACGGACGGGATTTCGCTTCCCGGTTTACACCCCCGCGGCCACTACCTGTAATGTTACGCGAGAAGCGTGTATTCTAAATTAATTAGCGCGCGCGAGTGCGAGCGCCACGGCAATTTGTAAGAATTTCCATTGCACATGAGCTGATTCCTGTGCGCGCGGCTCTGTGTTGGTAATTTTCATGCGAACGGGCCGAGCTATTGAAACGTTCAGACTTTTCGCGTTTTTTTCGGCCGGCCGCGCTTGAAATGCAGATTATGCGCCTGATACGTTAATTAAGAATGCGTCGTGGCTCAATGAGGCCGAGTGAATTCAATTTAATGTTTTCGAATGGGATGAATGTCTGACAGGGCTGCTTCTGCGGCCTTTCAACTTTCTTTTTCCTCCTCTTCCTTTTTTGTCAAAGCATTTTAATCTCTTCAAATGCAAATTGCTCGATTTTATAATGCTTACGGAAAATTAGTCGCTACGTTGTACGAAATGGTTGGTGTTATCGAAGCTGACATTCAAGTGTATAATATTGTATTTATTGCTAGAAATATATTTATGGGTAATTTAAATATTAATTCACTTTCTGTTTATATAAATACACATTTGTCTTTCTCTATTTATTTTTACATTAATCATTAATGTATAATAAAGTGTAATAAGAACGGAGGGTGTTCATACAGCTACCTCGAATAAAATTGTTTATGCAACGTATGCAGCTTGTACTATTATTTAGAGTATAGAAAAACGTTTAATTTAAAAGAAAATTTCCTAGACACGTAAGTAGAAACAGACAAGTATTGCAAGGCGCAAATTTTTGATCAATTTTTCTCAATTTTTCTTTTAGGTAAGGGGATAAAAAAATGTTTGAATTAAATTTTTTTCGACGTTCAACACAATTATATAGGTAATCTACCTCTAAATAATGCTTTTCGTTCTAATCTCGTAGACATCCTCCTTACTTTTGAAACTATTTCAGCTATCTATTACGTAATCAACATTCTATGAAAAATTCATTAATTACTCTAGTAATAATTTCAGGCAATATGAAATTTCAAGAAGCTCTTTTGACCCACACTAAATACCGGTATCTACATTGTCCCCATCTTAAAGAATCCATATCACATTTTTCCAACGATTCCCCACTCGCGCGGCTTTTCAATTTTCATCAGGACACAATTTTTCGCAAAATCGCCGTATACCGTGAGAGGAAAGCCAAGGCGTCCGCGCGCGCTTATAAGAAAATTCCTCCTCGAAACGAGCGCCAACGCCTTATAACGTCAGGAATATCGATTATATAGCGTCGCTTTGATCCTAAATGCATAATAGAGAAGAGGCCAGGAGAAGAGCTAGAGGAAGAGAGAGAGAGAGAGAGAGAGAGGCGCCTTAAGCGATCACGTTGGGCTAAAGTGTGTGCGATCGTTCCTCGGGGGATTATCGTTTCCTCGGATATTTTCAATGGGTGCTGCTAGCCCTTCTGCGCGTTGCGCGCAGCGACCCCCAGTCCACTCTCTCTCTCTCTCTCTCTCTCTCTCTCTCTCTCTCTCTCTCTCTCTCTTTCTCCCAGGACACTCATACATGCGCCAGCGAGCGAGAGGCCATTTACCGGGAGCCGATTATCGGCCAGTTACGCTGCTACCGAGTTGAATTCTTCTTTCGCTTCCCTGTAAAAATGCTGTGTACGTGTGACTGTATGTGTGTGTCTGTGAGTGTATGTTTGAGAGCGAGAAAGAGAGAGAGAGAGAGAGAGAGAGAGAGAGGGCGTAATGGGAAATCGATAATAACATCGCTGGATGATGATGATGTGATCGCGTTTCTGGGTGTACACCGGACGAGAGGAGAATCGAAGATGGGTATGTTTGTCGTTACAGCGGGGGATGTGCGGCTCGCTCGAACTGCGCGCGCGGATTTGGTTCCGTAATGTTTTTGCTTGATAAGTAGGATTTGCTTCTTGTTCCATTAGCCTTATTGCGATTTTAATAATTATTCGTTGATGGGTAATGGTCAGGCGAAACGGAAATTTATCTGCTTATGCTTCCGTATCAGAAAGCTAATTGACGATAACATGTATTGATTGATTTGTGTAATAATGTTACAAAATATTTTTATTAACAATTTGAAAAAATAATATGCGATTTATTGTTTATAGGCCAAAATACTGTCCTAGTAGAAATGAAACTATTTAAAATAGTCACAAACTTAGTTAATAGCTATGACAAATGGCTAGTTTTTTTCTTGCGATGTAACGCTTTTTCGGATAATATTCGAACATTTAATAGTTTAAAAATGTGTACGAAATAAATAGTCTTTTACAAAGTAAGTTTTGACTATTATAAATACGTATCGTAATCATTTTTCGCGTATTTTTTGACCATTGTTAATAGAATAAAAAAAGTAGAGTCGGTCAATCTAACCTCCAAAGATTTACGTTGCATTTATCGTCTCGTCAGATCTTAAAGAGCAAATAATTATATTGAAACTACTCATTTATAAGCTTCTGATGTGTAAGCATTTACTTTTTCTTTTCTTTGGACACTATAAGTACATATCATTGCACGTTAAACTGAGCATCTGATTCCGACTCTCTGACTCTCTACTTTTATCGACTATAATTATTTTTATCCAGAATATAGCTATCAATTAGCATATTATTTTGTACTCATTTTCTCGACCATATGATATTTGAATGATGCAAGAAAAAGCGTTTCATCGTAAGGGAAAAACTAGACTAGTTTTTGTCCATTTCGAATAAAAATGACTATTTTCTAGGCTGACAATGTGTTCGATTTCCACCAGGGAATGGAAGAGATATAATATTCATATTATTTTGACTGATCGCAACTGATTTTTTAATGTTTGCAAAGTTTAATTAACATAGAATTTAAATATTCACAAGAATGGATCGCACACGTTCCACTTACATAGATGATTACTGCAAGTATTAAAAAACCGAAATGAAATGACACTGTACAGTTCAATAAAAGTATTGCTAAAAATATTGGACTCGATTTATGAGTTGAGTGTGCACGAGAATCACGAGGGAAATGGAAAAAAGTCCGAGAAGAATATATCTGCTTGGGACGCGTTACACCATAATCAGGAGGAATTAAATCAGCGGAGGGAAGCGCGATGTTGAAGGTACATATACACAGGGCATAGAGCGCCTAGCCGGGGGAGAAAGGAAAGCCCTAGCGCGATATTGCTTTGCGAACTGACCTCTCCCAAGACGCTTGCGCCCAGGCGCGCCTCTGAGGTCACGCAAAATTCCGGCCGGGCGAAGAGTCCGCCGGGAAATGAGAGCTCGGCTGTGCAGCTCTCTCTCTCTCTTTTCCCACACTACTTCCAATTAAAAGTTACGCCGCTGCCGCCACCGCTGCCGCTGCTGAAGCGGAGTTAATGGAGGAAATAGAGAAACTACATTCCCGTCGGATCGCGTCCTCTTCGTTTCTTCTCTCACTCTCTCTCTCTCTCTCTCT
>UELV01086827.1:0-11790 GCA_900490015.1 Megastigmus stigmatizans | reverse complement strand
GATAAAACTGAGTAGCTGGCATCGTGAGCGTAACACGGCGCTCACGATCGAGAGTCCGATCAACGGAAAGCGAGACTCGTCAAGAGAGTCTCGCATTTGTACGGAAGCTGTTGCACCTGAACAGCGGGGAGAATCACGGCTAGATTTTCCCGCTGCAACGTGTAGGAAAGGTAGGAGTGTGTAGTGCACCGGCACTGCACACCGAATAAACAGCCCCGTTACAACTATTATACTTATTAACTATTTTTTTAGTTGCTCATACCTCCATAATTTAAATTTTCTGTATATTCTTGTTCTTTTAAAAAAAAAGTTATTTAAGTTTATTATAAATTTAACTGAATTAATTAAAAATACCGTTTTTTAATATTTTAAAATTTGATTCATCTTCTTTGATAAATGAGGCTTGTAAAGTGTTTTTATTAACCTATAATTTGCAATAGTAGTTATTTATTAAAAGTTATTTAGTAATTATAGTAGTTTTTGTGTTATTTTTAAAAATGAAATTTTTATAGGCTAGGTTATTATTGGTTTGATTATTTATGATTCGCATATTATTTATATATTGGAACAAATCATTTCAATTTGAGTTAGCTGTGTACCAATGAATCGGCAGCGGGTTTGTTCTGCTCTTTCCTTCCGCTCTGTGCACTGTGCAGTGTGGTAGTATCCGCGCGCGGCGTAAGCATATCATATCGGGTGAAAATTATTAAGGGTTTCTTTTCTATTCAGGTCACATTTCGCTTTTTTTCTCCCGTTTATTATTTTTTTTTCTTTTTACTTCTCTTTCTCTCACGCTTTACTGTTGCATCATACAAAGTCTCTTAATAGCGGTTTTATAGCCGCTAAACTAGGACGGCTTTAGCTGCAATCGAGAAAACAAAGCATTGTTCCTGGGCAAATTGTTTTTCCGATTTTAATTTGTACGACTGAACCGTCCTTATGGACTGTGTGTGTTTCACTTTATTCCGGCTCGGCGCGATTCTTCTTTCCTTTTTTTTGTTTTCCTTCTTTTTTTCTCCTCCTCCTCATTTAACTGCCATAATGACACTTTGTGGATTATGCGCGCAAGACCGATTGAATACTTGTTGATGTTCGTGGAGCTGTTAAAGGCGCATTGTGATGCAGTTACGCGCCTGAATGCAGCTCGACAATGGCAGTTATGCAAAATGTAGAGTTCAACTTGAACAGTCGTTGAAACACAGTTAATAAATTTATTATTTATCTATTAATTTATTCATTTGAGGTGATTTAATCTTAGAATCGAATATCAGCAATCTTCTTTTTTTCTACGACAATTCATCAGCGTACATGTTTTGATACATCTTAGCAATTTTTACTGCTAGAAGTATTTTATGAACCGGATTTTTGCTTGTTGCAAATATTAGTATATAATATAAACGATTTATTAAAATACTTGCGGATATATCAAATAAGACATTTGAATGTCCCATCTTTTGAATACTGGCAGTGAAACGGTAGGATGCTTACACATCAGAAGTTTATAAATTAATAAATTAGCAGTTTCATTATAATTATTTGCTCTTTATGATCTGACGAGACAATAAATCCAATGTAAATCTTTAGAGGTTAGATTGACCGTCTCTAGTTTTTTTATTCTATTTATAATGGTCAAAAACTACGCAAAAAATGATTACGATACGTGTTTATAATAGCCAAAACTTACTATGTAAAAGACTATGTATTTTGTACACATTTTAAAACTATTAAATGTTCAAATATTATCCGATAGAGCATTACATCGCAAGAAAAGAACTAGCCATTTGTCATAGCCTTGTAACTAATAAGTTTGTGGCTATTTTAAATAGTTTCATTTCTACCAGGGTTATTATAAAATATTTTTTCAAAGGAGAATGCCCATAGCTGTTTTTAATAAAATTGCATGAAGAACCTACAAAACAGGCAGTATCATTCGAAGTATGAAAAGAAATTTGATTAAAAAAAATTAACCACTTTATTCTTGAAGGAAAATGTATTAAAAAAGGCCGAGTTGACTATTCCTTATACATAATACATGGAAGTAGAAACAAACGAGTACAAAAAGGCACTTATTTTCAATCAAATTTTTATAAACTCTTTCTTCAAGTAAGGGAGCCATTTATTAAATTAAATATTTTTCATGCTTTAAATAATGACATAAGTTTCCCACACTCCTTTTAAATACTACGTTTTTATTCCAATCTCGTGGGCAATCAATTAATCCTCCTTTGATAGATGAGATTCCTTTCTTAACAATTTGTAAAATTATACAAGTTAACTGAAAGGTTTCTTGTTCGAAACGACTCTATTCTATACTGTACGCCTTCTTAATCTTTTAAAAGACCATCTAACTTTGGCGAAACTCTAATCTTTCGTCACTTTTTCTTCCAAGAAACAATTTTCAGAACCGGATAATCTCGATAATTGTAAAAAGTATATTATCATCAACATAAACATATTGCAGTAAATTTGAAACAGCTGCTCATCCAAGTTGTCTCGTTATTACCAAACCCTCTCTCTCTCTCTCTCTCTCTCTCTCTCTCTCTCTCTCTCTCTCTCTCTCTCTCTCTCTCTCTCTCTCTCTCTCTCTCTCTCTCTCTCTCTCTCTCTCTCTCGTATAAGTATCATTTTTCGTCTTGAAGGAAAAGCCTCGGAATTAGGACAAGACGTCATTATCCCTCAGAAACGAATTTTTGTAGGATTACGCGCAATCAGTCGTATTCAGACTGCCACTGGCACTCCTCTCTCTCTCTCTCTCTCTCTCTCTCTCTCTCTCTCTCCGGACTAACCGTCAATTTCGTAGCAATCGTTTTATGACTTTATGAATCAATAGAATATTGAGGGAATACGTTGCATCAAAGACGTTATGATGGGATGCAAGTCGTTACACGATGACTCGTACTCTAATCATTCGACGATCGTTTGAGTCAAGGATTAAATATTAATGCCCCTTAATGCTTCTATACGTCTGTCAATTTGTAATTTCGCGGAAATTTAATTAAAGTTGCACAAGTGATTCTTGCTTGTCAAATCAGCAACTATTCGAAAAACATTATAGATAATATTACTTTTACATGAAAGTGGTATATTTTGAATGACCATACGCTGTAAGTAACTTATTCTTTACTTAATAAAACATCAACAACGTTATTATTATGTTTATATCAACTAAAGTTTAATCCACGATTATTGTCCGATTCTAAAATTTATGGGTACATTTTGTTCGTTTTCGAAAACTTAAGCGATCCATCGTTAGTTAAATTGTTTTTTCATTTTTAAAATTAGTATCGTCATAAATTAGTTATACAGTCGCATTAGCTTAGTTAGTTATATAGTTCGAATAGTTGCTGATTTGACTTGCAAGTATCGCGTGTAATCCTTAATCCTGGAATAAGCGCGACTCTTTTCAGTTTGCGGTTCTTCGATGCGCCTCGTCGATTGCATTTGTGGGAATCTGGGACGTCGTTCGGAATTATTCCTGTGGCTTCATGGCTGGGGGGGTTTTGAGACTAACAAAAGACACGTTCTTCGAAATCGGAAATATTGAAAATATCCTATAAAAATTTTAAATCAACCTTGAGCAAAAAGTAAATTTATTTTGACTTTTCATACAGATACTTTTTATACTTGTATAACGATATTTTGCTTATTTTACAATTGCATGCTATGTATATTTCCAGTTCATGAAAAGCTTCATTTTAAAATTTCTGTAATCAAATATCGAGCGCATATCAATTGATATAAAATAAGTTTTCCAAGGTCTGATTGTATAAAAAAAGTCTCCTTAATTCATAGTATGTACAAAGTACATAATGTATAAAAGGTCCAGTATCTGGACGATTAAGAATCAGTTCCACTCAGTCCATTGACAGCCTATGAATACGTTTTATTCTTGAAAGATATGACTCGAAAATGAACAAGTTGTACAAATTCATTTAGCATTTATTACATAAGTACAGGTACCGACTATACGTGGTTAATTCACAGTACAAACCAAGCTGTCGAATAATCTGCTACTTTTGTTCGCATGTAGTAGCAGTTGCCCAGTAACCACTGTCAAGCAGTAATCTCCAACACATAATTATCCATCCGGAGTGGGAGTAATTATTAATATAAAACAGCATTGTTTGATCTCGGGACCACGTGAAAATCGAATTACTTCCGGACCGGTATCGTGACAGCACCGCCAATATTTAATCCGTTATGTTCATATCAATATTGGCCATCGCAATATTTCAGATATTTCGGGGAGAGCGCAGCATACGGGCGCGTTGCATCAGCTTCTGCAATAAATGAACGTCGCACCCATCTAGATCCATGATGCCAATACCTGGCCAGCCGTTGGGGCCGCGGGGAGGGGGGGGGGGAGAGGAAGAGACAAGCTGCTGCTGCACCGCAGAGTACCGTACGGGCATGACTCGCGCTACCCGCATTCCTCGTTCAAATGCATCTATAACTCGTCCATGGTTAGTGTGTCGTTGTGCGCAGCAGTTATGATGCCGATAAGCGAAGCTGCTTTAGCTGGTATACATATACATATACATAGTTGTTGCGTACGATTGGACGGGCGAAAGTTGACGTGGGATATGAAAGTAAAGAATATGAGAGGTGAAAGACTCGATAACGCAAAAGTTGGAAGATTATAAACTATTACTTTTTCGATTTTATAGAGCTTACCTGTAGGTGCATCATAAGTGTTTTTTCACCAGTTTTCGTACGAAAATAACACTTGAGAATAACAGGGTGCAAAATTAGGGACCGTAAGTGTCTTTATTATAACTAACATTTACATTTATGCGTGTTAAAATAATACTCTTCGAGTTACAGTATAAAAATAAAAATAATTCATTTTCAACAATTATTTATTCAGGTATCTGCTAACAACTATTAACAATATTATAAAGGTATATCGTATGTAATTATGAAATAGAAATCTGTGAGCGATTTACTTACCAATTATTCGGTATAAATCCCTTCTAATATTCTTCAACAAAGGAAAAAATCAATCCAAAGGCAAAAGTATTAATCGTGTCCCCACAAAAGACGCATGCACGCAGCCCCTCATCTAAAGATCATCGCATATTATCTCAGAAATAGAACTTCTTAATTTGGCCTTATCGCAAAGGTCTCGGGTTATATGTATACGTGCATTCGGGATAGGCTCGAAAGTGGGTTAAACTCGAAGAGTTTCCGTCACACCGAATACGTCCTGTCTAATGCACTGGGAAGAAAACGGTCGACGACGACCTAGCATATATATGAATATCTATATATATCTCATCTACACTCTCGACGCACACTCGAGTTTTAGTGTGCGACTAAGCAGATATACTCGGATACGCAACAGATGCTATATCCTTCATCCTCTTATTCTGATCAAAGCTATACGTTGAGCCTCAGGGTTGAGGCGCGATATTCGCGGGTTCGCTCGAGATGCTCGATTACGTGCCGTTCATTTTCTCCGCTGCACAGCTCCCATTGATCGTGTACTACGCCGATCTGCTACCTTATTTTGCGATAATCTACACTTTGGATAATATATTAATGGGCGAAAGTCTAAGCGGAGCGTCAATTTTGGGGGTTGACAAGCATCACAAGCTTTAAAACATGATGTTTTCTGCTTTTTGCAGTTTTTCATGAAATATTAATTTCGATATTGATGAAATTTTGGGGCAGGGGATCGAGGATCGCGTTATTTATTGATATTTAATGATAACATTAATGTTTTTTCGAATATGACAAAAAACAATTTGAAACTGAACAGTTATGTTATAAACAGTCATTGCGTTTATAAAGAAGATATTTTGTATATAGCATAAGCAATGAATTGAATATTTTCGAGGGTCCATATACCGGGCAATTCCATCAACTGCTACAAAATATTTTGAGAGTCGAAAATCAAGAAAGCTTATCTCGCTTAACGGGCCTCGTAAACGTTTAGTGTGCGATAAAACAGTGCCTATACACTCAGTACGCGTTAAATCTTATAACTCATGTGCTGTATATATCTTGCGCTTTAATGTGCAGAGAGTTTGTTAAAGTTATATGCAGGAGGCAGTATCGATACGCATTGCTAGCGAATCAAAGTATCTTGGTTCATTTTTCGATCGAGTACAATAAAGTGTCTGGATATATTCGTGCTTATCTACTTCGATGTACTGTGGTTATCAGCATTCAAGTTATCAAGTTTTAGTTTCAAAGCAATTTTAAACCTAATCTCAGAGTTTTAAACGTCTGGTAGCAAATGTGTAAAACTTTTTCTCATTATCCATTCAGACTTGCAAGATACCATTGAGCCATCTCTGAAACATTGTGCAATTAACGCACTACTCCGATAATACCATTCTATCGACTGCAGTTCGGGCTCGAGTTTCTCAACCCTTGTTAACGCGACGGCGATGCAAATATTTGCGGTAATCCTTTAGCCGACGTGCGAGAGTCTGAAGCGGAGAGCTATGGACGAGGTTAAATTAAAGTAAACTGTGCTGGTGGGCAAGGTCGAAATGACCCGGAGTTGTTCTCCCTTTCATTACGTGCAAAATTGAAACATTGAATTAAAATAATGAGAAATAGAATTTCTTTTTAAATTAAATCATACTTTACTTATATTTATAGTAACTGTTTAGAATAATTGACTGAGAGATCAGTCGAACAATGCAGTTTATCAAAGGCAAAAGCTGCAGATACCAATTGAGACTCACGTCTTAATAAGAATCGAGGATTTTGAGAAAATTCAGCTCCAACGACCTAGAAATAATGAGTTTATCTCTGATTTTCTTAAAATCCATCAATGCGTTCGCTATAATTAAGTTAATATCGTACTTTCATCGCGAGCTGCTGCAGGTATAACATCACATATATAGCAGTAGTTTTCATTTAAGCGCGGAGAAACTGCACACACGAGCTTATCGAGATTTTCGCGCGCAAACACTGTTTCATTATGATAATAGGGGGAGAAATTAAGTGCTCCGTTAGAGTGTACACATAATTCGAATTAGCATTTTATCTTTATAAAAGCAAGTGCTTTTCACCGAACGTTTTCATTTAACGATCGCGAGATATTCCGATCGGGTCGGTTATGTATATGTGCGCATGTGCTACTAGTGCGGGGATAATGAATTAATTGTTAATTGGAATTAACGCGGCTCTTAATGGTCAAGGGCGGATGCGTTTATTAAAGAGTTACAAGGATATTATTGATGTCAACTTCAATGTACATTTGTAGGTAATTAGAGAGCGACCCTTATTACAAGAACATCATACGTATTTACTTTGATAGTCAATTTAATTTTCAGTCGATTTATTAATTTTACCACTTCAATCTTTTTCTTCGATTTTTTTTATCAACTTATTGGATGTGAAGCGATCGGCCCGTTCGTGGCTCCCTCTTTTTCCCCTCTCTTACATCTGGCCCAGCTGCTGTACTATAGGTACAAGCTCGCGCCGCCCTACCCTATCAGTTCGCTGACCTCCGCCATTGATGACAGACGTGCTTTGCTTTTACAGCTACAAAAATTTTTTTATTGTCCACCTGCCAATAAATAGTTTGCCTTTTCTTAACTCATAATAAAGTGTAGTAAAGTGTATTACTTATTATAGATATACTTACATATCGGTAAATCAGTTTAAAAGTTATGAAATACATCCAAACCATGTTGGAAGTCGAAAATACTACACTATATTATGTAGAAACTCTAGCAACAAAAATACATAATTAAACAAAAGGTTAAAACTAAAAACAAATTCAAAACTGGCTAACACTATTCTAAATAAATTAAATTAATAGGTGATAGAAAATTGGAAATTACAAAGGAAGAATAAAAATTGAAATCTGGAAATGTAATAAGTATCGAAATGATTTTTTAAATAATTATTGTATAAGCAGAACGATATTAAGAAATGCTTCGTAATGTGTAATAATACTTCAAACGGATACTTGTCGGGAATCGGGAGAAAGTCTGAGCCAAGTGTTAATGGATTTTACCTATACATCGTGTAAGTACAAGGTGTGCGGATGTAAGGATCAACGACACAGCGCAGTAAGACTATTTATAGACACATCGCCAAGGGACATGTTAGATTTAGTGCTGTTGTTTACAAATGCCTTTGCAATGCCATGAACGATTACCTTGCACAAATGCCCGAACAATGCAACTTAAACATTAGTTCAGCCTATCCGTAATTTATAATTTCAAAATCCATTAAAAGCGTTACGTATACCATAAAGAGACTTGAATTAAAACTAAAAATCTCCCTTTTCCTTACTATAATATAGAAAAATGAATTAATTCAGAATTAAAACTGAAACTAGCCAAACGATTCGCATAGAAAGCCTAAAGCTCGAATCTGCATAATTTTTCCGCCGATACGCGCCAAATGCTCGTCTACGCTCCTCTATACGCGAACCGATGAATATCCGCAGCGATGGTCCCTGGTGTGTAATTACTTTTATCGACAGTCGAGGCTCGCCGAGCTCTGCAGGAGAGACAAAAGGAGAGCTGTGAGCGAGCATCCGGCGTTTCATCAAATGACCGACTAGCCTCATATCTTCCCTATGTATACATATATGTACGCGTATACTGCACTAAGCGACGAACGAGCGGGGTTCGCACCGTTACGCGCGAGCTACTGGAAAATTCTAGTTGAACACTTTCGTCTCGCACTCGTAATGAAACGAGAGCGAACGCCGACACTGTTTGCAAGCTGTAGCCGATAAGAAGATTGGAAAAAGAATTTGTTACGGCATAGATTTGCGATGAAGTGCAGTTCCCTTTGTTGCTCGGTTGATTAAAGAAAGAAGTCCTAGGCTGTTTAACGATCTGATAAACTAGGGATGACTTTTGAACGCTTATCGTTTTGAATGCTTCTTTATGATCAATCGATTGGTTAATGATATTTCGTTTTAGCCAGGTTTGGTTTTTTTCTTGACTCTTCTGTTCTTTATACCGTGATGTTTGTCGGTACAAAAGAAATATGTTTATTTAATTACTTGTTTAAGGAAATAAGCACTTATAGTAATGATAAATGATCTATAACAGTAAGATTTGATTAAGATGATCAATTTACTCGTTCCATCTGCAATACAATTATTGTAACAATTCTCTTTTTTTACCACTTAATGAAATCTTAAGCTTTTGACCTAATTCAGTTTCTTGTCTGTAAAAAATAATATCCTGAAATTATAGGAATTATGTTCAATTTATACAAAACGTATAACTAATTAGAATTTAAAAATAATAGTAATTCCGTAAAGTTTAATTTTTACGTTATATCTTAATTTGGTTTATTTTAATTCTCGATCTTATGAAAAATTCGTATTCGTTCGATTTTTCAAATATTATTTGCTTACTTTTGCTAAAAGACAGCGTCTTTTACTTACTTTTCTCAGTAATATTATTTATATAGGAACTTATTATTATGTTTACAATCTACTTTTTATTCATGCTTGGATAAAAGTGAGATAACGATTGAAGTTACACCATCTGTGACGATCTATCAATAAAAATTCGATTCTTCTACATCTGTATTTAAGAAACTTACATTACGTACCAACACGAAGACATATAATATAAATCGAAATTTTCCGATAATAGAGCCGTGCGCTAATCCGTCCGACCTAGTATAAATTTACTGTGAAAAACTACGTATATACACAACGCATCTGGTTATCACACCTTGATTCATCCCCTCTTCTTTCCACTCGCTCTTTCTATCCGCAGAAATATTAAAAGGATCTTCTCTAAAGTTCCCCCCGCTGTGCGCATCGTCGCGTCAGCTCGCTGCAGATGCATTTTAATTTCATAAACGACGGGCCACGTCTCTTTCATTCGCTCGAGGGTACGTCTCGGTATGGTATAACGTAAGTACGCGCGACGCAAGAGAATCCGCAAAGTCGGAGTCGGCCCATGCCCGTTTTAATTATAGCCCGGACCGTAATTATAACCGGCGCGCCGAGACGGCGTTTTCCCTACGGGGGAAACGCCTACGTCTCTCCCTCCGAATTTCATTCATGAATCAGTTCGTCTCTCTCTCTCTCTCTCTCTCTCTCTCTCTCTCTCTCTTTGCCTTTAGTAGTTTGCGCGTCGAGGACGTTCATTAAGCGCACGAGTACTTACTCTCACTCTCTCTCTCACTCTCTGTCGGGTCTTTCGTTGGCTGCTCGTCCGAGCAAACGTCGACTCGCACTACTCGCTCAGCGGAAGCACGAGATAATGTGCACCGATGGGAATTTCCGAGAAGCTGCTACTGCTGCTGGCGATTTCAATCATTCTCTGTCTGTCCGTCTCTCTCTCTCTCTCTCTCTCTCTCTCTCTCTCTCTCTCTGTGTGTGTGTGTACATGTGTATCGAGGCAGCGTCTGAAGCCCTGACGCACCGATGCGCTTGTGGATTTAGCACTTTACTATTTGTAGGTGCTATTCGGGGATAATTAGTCTATCCATCTGTTGGCTCGACACAGACATTTAATACCTGGATTTTTTATTTTTCAATGAATTATAATACGTGTGCATTGATATGTGGCAATAATTGATTTTTCATTTTAAATTTTATACACAGAATAATAACGATGTCAGTTTTCGTTGTCGTGTGTCGTAAATACAAAAAAATTATAATTTAATTATCACACTAATGTTGAGGCTCCGATATAAGCTGTTTGCAATGAGCGCCTTCGAGAGCCACTTAGTAATGTATTGAAATCAGTCTACTAAAGAGATAATTCTTACGAACCTAGCTTCTAATGGATATTTACTATTCATGACTATAAAGTCAGCATTCGTTTGGTACTTATACTTGAATTCATTTTGATTAAAATAAGAGTCAAGAGTGCTGCAGCATTGCGGAGAAAAATATTTCACTCTAATTAATTTCAGGAATGTTCTCCTTCATTTTCTTCTTAGGTGGTAAATCTTATGTAATAAATTAGCAGTCGCGTCGGCAATGACTTTTATTATCAGAGATATTTATGTACTATTGAAGAAACTCATAATATTTGAGAATTAAATAATTAAATTCACTAAAATTAAGAAAAAGCTTTTGTTGTGGTTCGGTTTACAGTCTTTAGACTTGAAATAACATGATTTTTATAAACAAAAACTGGGTTGACCTTTGGGTGGAAATACTAGTCGATGGTTCGCAAAAATTGTTTTAGAAGAGCTCGAAAACTCATGTTTGAATGTTTTAAAAGATTCGGTTTTATTATACAGACGTTATGTGGATGATTGTTTTTTGATTGTTAAGTCGGTGAAGATTGCTAGTGTGCAGGATACTTTTAATTTTTTTAATAGTTTTTTCAATTTTACTATAGAACACGAAAATGATAACAAATTAAATTTCTTAGATCTAACCATTACTAAACGACCTGATAATACGCCTATTATTGATCGGAACAGAAAAGAAACTTTCTCAGGTAGATTTGTGCATTACCAGTCTCACCATCCGACTTCGATTAAAAGGGCTATTATTTATAATTTAATAGATAGATCTTTATTAACCTAGCTGATTCCAAATTTCATAAGCGTAATATACAAATTTCAAAAAATTTTTTTATATCAAATGGCTATCCGAATGACTTTATTGAAAAACATACTAAAATTCAAATGAATAAAATAAAATCTTTAGATTGTAATATTAATCCTATGCATAACAATAGACATTTAACTCGCAATAGACCTATAATAGTTCTACCTTTTATAAAATCCTTTCTCTTAACTCATTAACGACCAAGACCCCGAATTTTCAACAACTTTTTCAAGGCTTTTTTTTATCTAAAAAAAAGTTTGAAAAAATTTGAAAAA
>UELV01086823.1:0-17736 GCA_900490015.1 Megastigmus stigmatizans | reverse complement strand
GTGTGTGTGTGTGTGTGTGTGTGTGTGAACCTAACCTTCCTCGAGGTAGGGGTAATGGGGAGAGGTGGAGCAGTGGGATGGGAGGCTCATGCTGCGTCGAGTACAAAGTGCACGCACGCGTGTATGCGTGCGTAATGGGCGCCGCGAGTGAAGCGAGCGAGAAAGAGAGCAGGAGAGGGAAAGAGAGACAGAGAGAGAGAGTGAGAGAGAGAGAGAGCGTGGTCATTGGCGCGCAAAAATGTTTATTAAAGCCTGATCGGAACTGCGCCGCGTGAGCGCAAATATATGCCGCATTAAAAATAGACGATGCCGATGTGCGTGCGTGCGTGCGTGAGCGTGAGCGCCGACAGAGAGGACGAAGAGCATGAGTATAGGTGAGCTCGCTCGCTCGTATTACACACACGCACACGCACACAGGCGCATATATATATACACGCACCAGCACACGATGCGTTGTACCGAGGGAATCGAGCGAGGTTATATTCCGTCTACACGTGTGCATGTGTGCTGTGTGTATGTGTGTATGTTTGTTTGTGTGTGTGTGTGTGTGTGTGTGTGTGTGTGCGCGAGCCTATATGTGCCTGCACGCTTCGATTTCGTGCACTTGCTCGGTTCTTGTTTCTTTTTTTAACGTATTTTTTTATTAGTATAGATTTAGGTTTACGGACTGATATTTTATTTAATCCGATATTTTTGATAACATCTTTTCTAATTGGTGAAAAGGCCTAATGCCGAGAAAATCAGAAGCTTATTATGTTTGTTAGAGTGAAAATGAAATATACAGGGTATATATTCTGCATAGAAGAACTTCAGTAGCTATATATAGCGAGTCAAGATGAAAGTCTGATTTGAAAGGATTTGTACTACTTGTGTTACATTATATCCACAGTAGAAATCATAAAACTGATTTTTACCTGAATATTTTCAGTACAGCAAGTAAATTTTAACTTTAAGTATAACCACATTCAAACAGTTGGACAATTCGTAATAATTTAATGGATTACCATAGTACCTTAAAATTTGTTACATCTTTGCTTTATAAAGAAGCTGAAAAGGTCTATAATTGAAACAATAAGAATAACTTAGTACCGATCTATTTACAGTTCTTTCAGATTAGTGTAAATATTCTTTGAATTCCTCTAGCGGTTTTTACCATTTAAGTTATAGATAAAGTACCAAAACTTTACTTTTGTAGTTTTCCGATAAAATATAAAAGGTGTATTATTTAGAACTTTTGCTAATAAACCCTCAAATGCATAATACACTGAATTTACATCTACGTTCTTAACGGTTTCTCTTTGAAATGATCGGTGAAAAACTTCGTTCGAGAACAAAAAGTATTCACTATTGGATTTTCTCTTCATCTGTAAAATTTTTATTCAAATCTGTTTTTTTTTTCAATATTATTTTAAGCAAAATACAGCTCAAATATGCTGCTTCCAATAAGAGTTCTAGTAAAAGCTCCATCTTTGGTTTATTGTATCTTAAAAAATTGGTCGGTAAAAAATATTTAAAAAATGTAGAATAACGTCTGATAATACTCTAAATACAATAACCCTCAATTTTATGCCATTGTCTCATTTTTATGAAACCTTCTTAATACAACTAAATACTATACTATTCAACAGTAGTAAACATTTGACTAACATAGACTATTATTGTTATTATTATTACTACGATTATATTATTTGTTTCTCAGGCACCATAATAATTATCATTTTAGTCACTACCTATTTTTTTCGATATAAATTATATTGAAATAATTTTTTTATAGGATTTAATCCAAAATATATATTAATATTTTCTCTAATAGAAATTGATTTGAAATAATTTCAAAAATAAAGTCATTTCTTAAATGATTATTATGAAATATATCATTTAAGCTTATAATTGAAGGCTATTTATATTTAAAAACTAATTTTATTTAAAGTGTCAAAAATTACAATTACTTAAAGTCATAATACGCGTATGTAAATTCGCTAGAAAATTATTCAAAAATCACTAGTTTGTAAGTGATTCTCATAAATCACTGAAATTCTAGTGAAAAACTTACTATTAATTTAGTGAAATTAAGTTTTCATTGAACAGTCACAACAAAACGAATAAAACTTAACCTCAAATGCGCGTACATAATTTACTTTATCTGTTGGAATTGATAACTTTGAATTTAGCGTGGTTGGAATGCATCGAAGTAGTTTGATCAAATAAAACAAAATTGTTTGGTTAGTTTGAATATCGTGCAAACAGTTTTTCGATACCTCACATTTTATATAAAATAATTATAGTCAAATAAAATAAAATCAAGGTGATGGTCCCAATTTCTACTCACTTCGATTTTATTATATATTATAAATATTCGAATTATCTTAAGAATAAATTTAGTCAGTATTGTGAATAATTTTCAATGTTAAATCGGAAAATTGGTGTATCAGGTTTAGAAACTCATGAAATCCAATAAAACTAGCGAAGTGTAGTTACTTATCGATGCATTTTAGAGGTCCTAATTTTTACTCATAAAAAATAGCGTTATAATTTTGTTTACATATTTACCTTAATTAAGAAAGATTGTAATAAGGTCAAGTTAAATAAAGAGTCGCCTAAATTATCGATGCAATGCAATTTAAATTTAAAATCCTTTAAAATTGACTAACTGCATTCTCATTGTGTTATACTAATTGATATTAATATAATGTTATACGGTACAAATTTTTAAATAGGATGCGGACTCAAATTATCTACGAATGCGTACTTTACATAATCCCGATTAATCCAGATCATAAGGCTCACCTGAGCACCGATAAGGGCCTCGTCAAGAATTGCCGTTTCGGTCGCACTACGGCCTTTCTAATTATAAGGACTGTAACAATGCAAGTTACATGGCCCTGATCAGGTTGAGGTAAGGCTGCCTTAAGCAAAGCTACCTGATTAGGCCCTTGAATGGGCATGATAAGGGAAAATAGTTTTGTATTACTGTAAACATGAATTTTTTAGGTTATGTGAATATATGATTGTTTGTACAACAAGATTCTCTTACTTTCAGATAAAAAATGACAGTAAGATACAAGAAGATGAAACCAGTCTAAAATTGAAAACGAAATAAAGTGATTCAAAAGCTATTGAAAAATATCTGCTTAATTAATTTTATAAAAATTAGATCTGATTATGCCATAAAATTAAGGTAAGGGCAATAATTATCAAATATAAATGATCTTTTATAAATATAAGTGGATTAATGCTTCCAAGAAATATAATAAATTTTTTCATTTTTTAACATCTGCATATAATAATTGGATTGAAAAATACTGTGGTCAATGTACGTTTATATTTGCACATTCCATACATTAATTTAATCTAAACTTTATGATAACGGTTAATGAGCATTTAAATCAATTATTTAAATAAAAGCTAATCGTGCACACACGTGATGCCTCGATATCTGGCATAATATGTGATTTCATGTATGCACGACTTATTTAACGGATAACATACGACTAAAATATAAATCATCACTAAGAACAATGTTTGAACAGCCTTAAGTTTTAGCATATAGTTTGCATAGTTTATGTATAAATTTCTTATATACTTTTTATGTAGGCTAGAGTGGGGTCATGGGGATAACTTAAGCTTCGATTGATAAATCTTTTATAATGGATCTAATTGATTTCAAAGAATTATTTTTTTAGTTTATAACGTCTACTATCAATATACACAAGAAAAATATAGTTTAGAATACCTTTTATTTCATTTCAAGCTAAAATAATAAAATAAAAGTAACAAAATTTACTTGTTAAATAAAAGTAGTATAATCACTTCTAGTAGGTTTGTCAAGTTTTAAATAAATACTATAGATATAAGTTTTTTAAATTAAGATTTAAATAAGATAGAAGTTGTAAATGGCTTTTAACCTCTTTTCCTAGAATGTCATTTAATGAAACGATGATCGGCATACCTACCCCAATAGAACGCTGCTTGTCAAATTATAATTCAAAATATTCGAAATATTTTGCATATTATCATTTTTTTTAATTCTGTATGTTTAGAGTTTCTGGAACATTATAAAAACAAAACTAAAATTGTTTGGTATTAGAAAATATTTATAAATCTCATTTAATATATACATCCTTTCTTATACATAAAAATCTACTAAAAACTAAGATCTTGTATCTCTAGGTAATACTTTTAGTTTGATATGAAACTGGCATTGCGGCACACATTTTATTATTTGTTTTAAAATACGGCTGATTGGAATCACCCCAGTGATCTATATTACCCCGTTTTACCCTAAATTTTTTATTAGTATATTACATATTGAATCATATATTAAATAGTTTGTAGTTATATAGTGTCTGAATTGATTTTTGGACCACTTTCAAGAACAACCGTAATGCTATTGCATCTGAAAACTGGTCATTCTAAAGTTGCAAAACCTAAATTATCTAAAATAAAAGGTCAATCTGATTTGATGGTTATTGAAAAGCATTTATAACTTAGCAAGTAACCTATTGCAATTATAAATTGAATAGATATTTGTTTTTGAGCTTAACAAATTCGACCGTTCGAAAAATAAATTGTAATAGCAAGATTCATCGATTCGCATGTTTCGAAAAACCACCTCTGAAAACTGAAATCCGTCGCACTCGAACTAATAGTGTGCCTCAAGCATCGCGTCTTCGCTTGCTCCGTACACCGCCACATATTCATTCAGTCTCCGGACGCGCGCGAGTTCGGGAGTTCATTCATCCAATCACGGTGCTAGCTGCCGGCGAGCTGACCCTCGCGAGTTGTCGCACATAGCCGCGGTGAATATACCCTTCCGACCCATATTTCTCTATCTCTCTCTCGCTGCTTTTTTCCTTTCTCTCGCTTCCCCTTCTCTCTCTCTCTCTCTCTCTCTCTCTCTCTCTCTCTCTCTTACTCTCGTTTTGTACGCACGCTCACCCTCCGTGTCATTTTTTTTCTACCTCCACCTCTCCTGTACACACTGGCGCTCTGTGCGCTATACACTTCCCCAACCCCTCGCGATGGGAAATAAGCGACAACGATGGCCCAAGAGAGATAATGCGAGGGCGAGCCGAGGCTAATCGTCGCTCATATTTCATTTTACGCGAGAGCCCCCCTACCTCCTCTCTCCCTCTCCCCTCTTTTTATCGAGGACGCACCAATATTGCATACACTGTCGCGCTAACTATCAACCTGTGTGCGTGTGTGTGCGGAGAAGGAGGGTGAGAAGGCGGGAGTAGAGTGTGTGCGCGCGACATCTGACCCCGCGTGTACCTATACTCGAAATTTCACCAGGTCTCGCGTAAGATGACTCAATTCCCTTCTGGAGTATACATTTCGAAAAAGTCGAGAAATTATTGCAACGCTCGTCTAAATATATGAAACGTCCTAGAGTTATATCGAAAGCTTTGCATTGTGATTCGAATTGAAATCGAATGTTATGAGTAGTTTTGCTTGATACTCTTGGACTGATAAACTTTAATAAAAATAATTTGTATTTATTAAATAGCTAGTAAAAAAACTTATTTTTAGATAAAAAAATCATGCACAAAAGTTTAAACGGTCATAATTTAAATACACAGTATTTTCAATCCATTATTATATATTGATTCACATTCACACATCTCGTAAAAGAAGATGAGCGATTATGGAGACTAATAAACTTCATACGATTCTGGGTGAAGGTCATCATTACTAATACCTGATTGTAAAATTAAAAACGACGTTTTGGTTTCGTCACTTAAAAGGCTTTTTTCCCCGTATCTTTCAAATTGCAATAATAAAATGAAATTAATAGTGAGTGATGATCGAGTACTGGAATATTATGATGATAAGTGTAGTACAGGTGGAAGTAGAGCCTCTGAGAAATAAGAGTACGTTTGCTATATATAAAAAGCTATATATGTATAGTTAAGTATAAAAAGCGAAATATAGAGAACAAAGAATAGTTTAATTGAAAATTGCAAAGAAGAGAAATGCAATTCCACAACAGTACATTGCGATTCAAGTGCGCGATGTAGGGAATTCATGCACATGTAAGTACAGTTTGTCACTCGTCGCGCGAAGCGAGCGTATATACTATTTATTTAAATCAGCGTTCAAAATTTACTCGCGATATTTCTTTACACGCCTTTCTGAACTGTAATATTTTCTTTGCATTTGACACCCGTCAGTGTGTAAAGTAAATAGTTTCGCACACATAGTGGGCGAATTAATTGACTTTGCATCACGTCGTCGCAAACTGCTCGCCAGAATACGTGAATCGGACTCTTCGTACACTAAAAACAGGCATGAGAAGTTGCATTTCGCACACTGAGTTGATAAATATTATTTGGATGCTAGTGCGATAACGTGATTTGACTCTCGTAAGAAATCTATTTAGAATTCTCCCGTAAGTAATCTAGAATTATACAAATTATTTTCATAAAAAATTATTTTCATAACTTTGCAAAAAGTAGTTCTTATTGAATGACAATGCAACTTTAGTAATTTTCTAAAACTTATGTTGGTCTAATATTAGTCAGAACTGTATCGACTTTTCTTCCTTGACTAAATTTTTTGTTATAACTTTGAAGGCATGAAATCACTTATTCAAAAATCAATAGAACTTGTTCAATACTTCACATTATAGTTCACATTAAATGGTAAAGGCCATATTATTTCATCGTCTTCTTTTCAAAGCTAATTTTCAATAAATAATTAGGTAATATATAAATAAATTATGGAATGTACTGTATTCATGAAATGGTTTTCACAATTATCATATTTTTATTAGTAATAAGAGCTGCAATCGAAATCTGCACTGAACATTTTATAAGGAAGGTTAAATTATGTTTCATGCAGAATATCATGCGATTTTATTTATCCATGTATTTCTAAGATATTTATTATCATCGTTATCATAGATTTCACTAAACATGTAAATCCAGTCTTTTAATTTGATTGTGTAATATAAGAAACTTTTTTTAATTAATAGTCAAATTTCTCTTTGAATGAAGACATCTTCTCTAAAGTATTATGAATGACGACAATCTTTTAATTTAAATAAAAACTACACTTGTGAATAACATTACGTCAATATGAATTAAAATATTATTATTCTTTAACCAATTTAATAAGAGATAATACTATGAATAATAGCATGTTTCGTAACAAGGGTATAAATAATTCTATACGCACATGTTAGGCCTATCTTTTGTAATGACGTGCGTAAAGTCCGTGTGTAAAGTGAAATTTTTCATATACTTTATACATGGCTTGTCAACTTTACAGATTACTTTAGACACGACCTTTACTTTAGACATTACTTCAGACACGACCACTCACAATCATTCTACATTCCATGTACCTTAGGCACGACTTTCGCCTTTTGGAAACGCACTTTAAACACGATCACTACTTTACACACGATTTTTCTATTTTACAAACTTTTTTTCACACTAGTGCGAAAAAATTCGCTTTCCGGGCCATCAACTTTACACACGAACTTTACACACAGAATTAAAAAGTAAAACACCTTTTTATAATGTTTAATTTTGTACAGAACCTGTAAATTCAGTTATCGACATCAGCTTACCAAGATAAACTGTTGTTCCGATTAAAAATGAAACTTAATAATGTAACGTTACTTATTCACGAGTAAAGCTCCATACTCCATCAGAGATTTTTTTCTCTTTAGATATACAGGCAAGAAAAATCTTGCTGCGCAAAAGTTTCAGGGAGCTCGCACAGCAGGTCTTCCTGTCGAGGCGCTCAGCAGCCTCTCATGCACACACATATCGCACCCTGCGACGACCTCCCTTTCTCTCAACACAAACACGAACTCACACTTGTCCATGCACGCACACACGCACACAATGCGCCGAGAATCCTTTTTCCTCCGCTCTAAAGTTGCGCAACGCACGCGGCGTCGCTGCACCGGCGATGTCTTAAATAATTCGAAAGCTGCAGCGGAGGAAGAACAAAAAAAAGTAACACCACGAAGAAGAAGAAGGAGAGAAAAGAACAAAGTTGAAAATAAAGAATGGGGATAAAAAAGTATGTCGTAAGCGAACTTACAGAAGTGATTGCCAGGGCCGGCGTAGTGGTGACCTTTGTAAGCGGCGAACAGCCCGGGGTTGATTCCAATCTGAAAACAGAGAAAACAAAGGCGTCATGAATAAAGAAGGGAAGTATATGCGTGTGTGTGTTTGTTTGTTTGTGTCTGTGTGTGTCTGTGTGTGTGTGTGTGTGTGTGTGTGTGTGTCTGTGTGTGTGCGGTGTGTGTGCGGTGTGTGTGAGATGTGCAAATGGGCAGATCGCGCGGCTGACTTGACGAAATTCGCGTGTTGGCCTTGCCAGTCGCGGGGCAGCTTTTTCAGTATACTCATAGATAAGAGATCGTCTTCTGTAAGTATATATAACCTTTCTCGCTCCAAATTTGTTTGATTGAGTTGTTGCGATTGGGTGTAGTATAGCACGATGGGTTTCATTATTAGATTAGATACATTTGGTATCATACATTTTATAAGATAATCTTAATTTGGCCACTCTAACTTCAGCACTGTAAATATTCATTAGTTTGAAGTTTACTGTGGTCATTTCATTTCTTTGAATGAATTATGACACTTCTGCTAAGTGAATGACGATTTCATATTTTAAGTCTTAATTTACTATACATATAAAGAATCGGTCATAGATATTACAAATTAACTTGTATGATGTCCACATCAATTTTAATACGCGTGGGTCAACTTTTCATTATTTCTAAAGTCTCAATTACTCTGAAAGCAATAAGATATGTTAAGAGGAACTATATTATTTATCACAAAACCTACTCTACTGATATACTAAACAAAAATACTATCTCAACAGTTATTATATATATTAATTAAATGTATAATTTAGATTCATGTTTTATACGCATTGATACAATTCACAGAAGATAAATAAATAATTTATTATTTAAATTTTTCAAATAAACAAAATTAGAAAGAAAAACCTACTTGTAAGACACTTATAAAGCATTATTACGACTACTTTTTTTTTTTTTTATACATATTGAAATATATTTTTGGCTGTATCGATTAAATTTTGAGATAGCATCGCGTTAAAATTGCTGTAACTCTAAATCAGAACTGAATTAGGTTAAATTTTTAGCAGAAAATTAATATCGTGTTTTACAAAATATACCTTTTACAAAATGCAAATAGTCAGTTTGAGGGATACACAATAATAATTGATCTTTTTTAGATAACAATAGCAAGAAAATTTCCCTCCTCGCGTAAATCGACTAGCAGCAGTAGAATGTAATTCGACAGTAACCGCACTGCATCGACCACACAACCGAATTCCAACAACTGCGGCTCTATATAGTCCGTCCCCGTCTTCTTTCGCTGTGGGGGGAAGAACGGGAGAGTACAGAGGGGCATCTTCGATCGGCTTTGGAAAATTAGCGAGCACGGCCAAAGCTTATTTCCACTTCGTTTCCGTCGCGGCGCGCAGACGGTGCTGTCCCAGCGTCGTCCTATACATCCCTCGTCTCTCTCTCTCTCTCTCTCTCTCTCTCTCTCTCTCTCTCTCTCTCTCGTTGACGCGCGCCTCACCCCAACTGCCTGGCTTCGACGGCAGGGTCGTTCACTCGGCCCTCTCTCAATATACGACGCGAGCATAACAACGAAAAATAAGAACGCGTCTTATCTGCTTTTGTGTATTCAACGCAAAGCTCGGATATCTATGGTGAAAAGGGACGTTCTTTATTATAAGTATATCGATGGAGGTTTCTGTATCTAAAAAAAATCGGAGGACATTAAAAAGCATAGAATTCAATTATTTTGTCGCTATTGTCTCTTACTGGATGAAAAACCGTAAGGAATAGATCAGATTTGTTCAAAACGGTACTATATCCACTGCCCAATTCCTTATTTTCAATACATTTCAGTCCATCTCTAATGCCTGAGCAAGTATACAAAGCTACACCATGAAGCATTATGAACTTGAGAAAAAGGCAGGAAAGTGTAAAACACAGTGACTGTCCCAGCAAATGCGTCGCTGCTGGCTCGGCATGACGAAAGTATCATCGTGAAACGAAAAAAAAAAAGAAGCATTTGCTCGTGGCCGGGGGCCATCAGTCGACGACGACGACGACGAAAGCGCCTCGTCGGCGCACTAGGCCGACTCATCCGCGTGTGGTGCGTTGCGCGGAGCTCTAGCGAGAGCATCGGCGGCCGGAGCCTCATTACGCGCACGTCGCAACAAGAATTTCAAAAGTAAACGGCCTTATACCCGTCCCTCCCACCTCCCTCCACCACCTCGTCTGCCCCCCTTCTCTTCCCCTATCCTCCTTCGCGCTTGAACTTTTCCTTTTTAAACTACAGTTGCGCGGAGCTGGTGTATATGGAGCTGTTCGCGTTTTGTCGAAAGTGCCACAATCGCACCAAGTGTTTGCGGGAAAAAAAAGCGAGGAGATAGTTTGTAGTAGCCCTGATGGAATATTATACCAGAAAAATCGACTGGTAATTCTGGAGGAACTGATCCTCTATAGATTTGACTCTCTTTTAGATCTAAATAACAAGAATTATACTGTAGTCTGGGCCAACGTCAACAATGTAATAAGGAAAATATTGTATTAGTAGATAGGTGCTGAGTATAGTTAGACATCTTATCTTTATTCTTATTTTACCTAATATTAATCTTTATGCTCTATCATAAAATGCAAATGCACTTTTAGTCCTAGTTTTTCGTTACCTGAAGGATCTCGTTAAAAATGTTACTTATTAAGTGAGCAATAATCAAAATAATGTAAATCAAAGTTGCGTATGTAGGCAGACTTGCTGGTGAGTTATGTACTTATATATGTATCTTAAGTCTGCATCTAAAAAATAATCGTTTTGTATTATATTGGTAATATAATATACTATTGATTGATTTATATCTTTAATTTGTAAAAAATTAAATTTCTTTTACGAAATTCTAAAGAGAAACCAAATTAATTTTAGTTATTACTAGTGGAAATTAGGTTGGATCGGATTAATCTTATTTTTTAAGATTGCAAAAGCCTAATTTAATAACATATATAATAATTCATTTCGTATACAAGAAGTTTGTAAAGTAAATACAAAAGATTCTATCAAAGGAGCATCGGAAAAAATTTTACAGAAACTATAATATTGTGTGAATCGAACTGGTCTGCGGGCTCTAACATTAGAGGTAAGGACTCTGGTTTTAGTATACGCATACAAATGTTGGATCTTAAATATTTAAAAAATGATTAGAATACCTTAGCTGTTACGTTAAAATAGTGTCACACGCACACCGCGTATCGATAAAGTGTTGTGAGGCCGGCATGAGCGGAAGCTTTGCTTTCCAGATTTGTCACGTGGATATGAAAATATTTAAAATTTAACGTACAAAGGAACCGGTTATTCGAAAAAATTATTTCATAAAGAAAGAAACTTTATTAACGTAGATAGATTCGCCCTGTAAATATCGACAAGTAATTCAAAATTCATTACAAGTGAAAAGCATGTTGGCCGTTAAGTGACAGCTCTAATTACTGTTTAAAAATATTAAGACAATAAATGGTCGTTGTGCAATGCAACCTTTCCTTCTTATAGTTATGAATAATCTGTTCAACACGGTTATCACAGCAATTGATCGATAATTTTTATACATTCTGGGTGAAATATTCGAAAGCTCAGCTTGAATTTGTACTACAACACCAATCGCTTCAAGCAAAATCTCAAGTAAAATTAGATTATGTATAATTTAAATAATCTCTATGAGTTCTTGGGTACCCGTTATCCTCAACAATATCATCAACAAGGAGTTAACAAAGTTTAGCCGAATCTCCTAAGTAAGTGGAGTCTACTTCAAAAAGGCATAGCAACCCTAACCCAACAACAGGCAACAACTTCACCAAATTCAACTTTTAGTTTGCAGCTATAGAGTCGCGGGAATGTTTAGCAACAATTTCCCGAGGAGTTTTTCATTAGTGCCAAGTGCCGAAGTGCTAAACACGGAATACCCCAGGTGTATACAGAAGGACAAAGAGAGAGAGAGAGAGAGAGAGAGGGAGAGAGAGACGAGCTCGCGCAGCGGCCGGCTAACTTATCTGCACTTTACGTACCTTGCCGCTGCCGATGATGATTATGCAACGCGTACACACACAGATGCAAACGATTCGCCAGTTGCGCGCGTCATGTCAAATGTCTGTGTATGTGTGTGTATACGCGCAGCTCGCGAGGAGGGGCAGGGAAGGAGGGAAGTAGAGGGAGGGGGGAGGGGGAACACAACTACTACGTGTGTTGTACCTGTTGCGCAACTCCGCGGTTCGAACATTTTCTTCGCTCTTCACTTTGGAGGTTAGTTAATTAATAACGACAGAGTCCAAGGATGCGCTGTGTGTGCTCGAGCTCGCTCGCTCGGTTCGACTCGCTGGGCTCGGCTCGCTCACTATATATGCCTCACGTGTATATGCGTGTAAGTATAATCGTGACCGGTTGCTCTTCGTGCTTCACCAATACTCGAGCCCCGCGCCACATGTCTATCTATATACACGTATAATATGCATGCCTGTGTGTGCGTCGCTCTACGTCTGAAGTTTTAACTATTCGGCCCCCGAGGCGCAACTGACGTTTGTTACGTCCCGTCTGCTTCGGTTCTCCCTGTCTTTCTCTCTTTCGTTCTTCTTATTCTTCTTCTTGTACTTCTTTTTTCATGTTTTATCTTTTTCCATTTTCGAAACTCACTATACTGTATGAATGACATCGAGCCAGAATAGTGAGTTGAATAGACCGCGCGTTTCATGAAACTGGAATATTACGACTCTTGACTTGCAGGTGAAACAAGCATTACAGTATGAAGGGAATTTTGACTCCGACGCGAGTGAGAGGGAGACGTTTTGTAATGATATTGATGTTATACTTTCGCTAAAATAGATTAGGAATTAACTATATCAAACTGAATGCAAAGAAAATTGTTGAAAAGGAGGAGCCACACGAGATTCAAATAAAAAGCAGTGTTTATAGGGAATGTATGACGAAACCTATATTAGTGTGGAAAAAAGTTTTGTTGTAACTACGATTGTTTATAGCCATCTGTCAAGCATCTACTATTGTAAATGATTATAAATGTGCTTAGGTTAAAGATGAAACATTGCTTCTCTTCGAACAAAATAATTGAAGCCTACGCCCTATAAAACTCAAATTTAATAATATATCCTTGTTCTTTGAATAACCCTAACAAATATATTGTTGATTTGTTAACATACAGGAGAGTATAATTATTTCGTAATAAATAATTCAATTAAATAAACCGAGATGTATTCCCAATATTATTTCCTCTGCTTACCAGGAAACAGCCAGGAAATTTTTGTAAACAGAGCGCAAATTAAAAACCTAACATGGAAGATAACCATTAGAATAATTCCATAAAAAATGACATTTCCACAACTATAAAGTCATAAATAAGATTAAACGTAACGCTATGACGAACACAACTGTAAATTCGTACTTTCACTAACTATATAGAAAAAAAAACCGTAACGATAAAGCGATGCGCGCGTGTTGACGTAATTGCACCGACTGCATAATTGCGCGTACCGATATGCGTTGTACTATTAAGTCTATAGGCCTATACGGTTGCTTACGACTCTTTACTGGTGCTTCTTACGATGAGCTTTCTTTGTAGATTTAACGAATTTCATGAACTATATCTGATCAGTTGTAGAGTGGGAGTTAATTAACAAAAAATTCTATTTGGTCGTAGCTGTTAAGACGATGTTCGCTTTGATTCTAATATTGAAAAATGAATAAGTGTGCAAATAAATATATGAAAAATCGATAAATTGAAACGACAATCACATCTCAAAAAAGATTCACTTTCTGTAATTTGTGTAGTACTGATTTTAGAACTCATATAAGAGAGTAAAATACAGCAAAAGTATTTTTTATAACAAATTTATCACTAGTTTTTGTAGAACTATCATGACTTTTTAATAACAAACCGTTTCTTAATTTGGAGTAGATGCTAATCCTTTTTATCATTTGTGAAATTAACAGTTATATTACTTTCTGTTATTTTTTATAAGAACTGTTCTTATTTTCCCAAAACTAAACAGTAAAATTGATCTATTTGACGTTAGAGATAAAGAACTACTTCGTAAACTACTTTGTACAACGAATCTTCGAATTTTCCTGGCATCTTCTATCAAACATTGTGAGTTGATTATGTATCCCATTAAAAAAATCTAAGAATTATAATACCTACAGAAACATAAAATATTGAACGATGCCTGATCATTTGTAAAAATGAATACATATGACTGCTATCAAAGAGCATATAGAGAAGCGAATAAGCACAAAGAAAACGTGTTTGCAATATGTACTTCCTCGAATCAATGAATCTGAGATTGCAGTGGAGCTATTACTATTCCGATACTTCACTACATCCAGCCGTATTCTATAATCCCCTGAATACGTTCACGGAACTTGGAACTTATTTTAGTTAAATGCTATCATCATTAGAATGTATTATCCGACATTTACACATTCTTGCACAATTTCGATGCGACCAACGATATTAGGGAAAATTAAGTAATTTTCATTCGTTTTTTAAAATAAAATATGAAGAAAAAATCCTGGTAAAAAATTGACGAGTTTGACTGGTCAACGTGTTAATCAAATTGCAATGTTTTCTGGCTATTAAGCGAACAATATACTTTCAAATATGCTATATCACAAATTGTATTTTTCACTTTTGAACTAGCTTTCAATTATATAGTGTCTAATTTTTGTGCAAATCAAGCATATCATTTTTGAATTACAATATATTTTTAATAACAAGCATTTATGCACATATTGAATATTCAACAGAAGGTTTATCAATTTGAAAATAATTTAGTCTGTATTTGGTTTGCCAGATATTTTCGTTAATGTTTATAACTTTTAAAATGAGGCTTTTGTATTAGGTGGTCGAGAATTGGCTCACTCGCCTTATTTTGGGCGATATATCTCGTTGTGGTGCACAGGAGAGTTAACATCAATATATACAAAGCCATGAGAAATCATGAATAATTTAAGTATTGTAATATAAGGGCCACATACATGCGCCATGCGGTTAGAAGTAAACCTAAGACAGCGTATTTTGTTCTTGGTAACCTATATTGGTATTAGTGTTTCCTATAAATGATCCATATGTTGTAGGTAGGCTTTGTGATATATTCGTCATACAGATTATTTTTGCGAAGATAATGTTCTTATTTTGTATAAACTAAATTATTTTTTATCCTTAAAATGAAAATTCAAGACTTTGTCGATACTGCAATTTTAGAGGCAAGGGTAGGTCTATCACAGATGTTTAAAATTTTCAAACTCAATATCCAAGTAATGATGTATGTTTTAGGTAACAATTATACTGGCTACAATTATAAACATTCATATTAGCCGTTTAATTTTATTAATTGGAACGCTTGTACGATCTAATTACAGATCCTATTTTTTTTCAAACAGTTAATCTTAAAACATCTGTAGGCGCAACTTTCACAGTTTCAAAATACAGAAGACCTGCCATGCTTATTTTCAGGGAAAGTAAGAAAAATTTTTATAGCGAGTAGCATGAACCTTAACAATTCAGTATTACACGGAAAAAGACTGGGGGAGCAGTTGCCTCAACTGGCGTTGTTGTTAATCAACGCGTACGGCGAGCTGCTTGCCCTTCAAACGGGAGAGCAGTTCACTTTTTCTGGGAGAACCATTCGCCCATGCTATAGTATAATAAACAAGATACAAAAAACAAATGAAATAGAAACGATTGCATTTTGGTTATTAGGTAAATCGGGGTCGAAAAAACCGATTTTCATATTTGCAGCTTCCTAGGTCCAGAGGTTCCATGCGAAAACAGAGTTTCAAAGTTGTATTTGCTTATATCTCGAGAACGGCTTAGGCTAGAACAAAGTGGTTTACACCAATCGAAAGAGCGTAAAATTTTACATTGGAAATAATTTTTTATTCGATTTCGATGAGTGTAAAGTTTCGAGATAACTAATAGAAAAGAAATTATCTCAACTCTCCGTTGCGAGTGGGGTAACCAGTACCCCAGAAAAAGAGTAGCCGCTGCACATTACTGCTAGTGGCGCTGCTACACTGCTCTTGGCGCAGCAGTTTCCCCAGTCTTTTTTCCGTGTACGTTGAGTTAAAATCGAAATATATTTACTTTGGCATAGCCTTGCACTTGGAACATATAGAATCTAGAATGTAGAATATAGTAGTAATTGGTAGTATTTTGTACTACTATATTCTTAGAGGTATATAGAACAATGTATGAAAACATCGAAACCTAGGGTGTTTTCTCGAATATGTTCAACCTATAAGCATTCGCAATAGTATACGTATCCACAACTGTTCCTCACCGTGTACAAATGAAACAAGTGGACAACAATCATCCGCTCTGTCGACCGATACAGTCAAGCCGAAAAGATACTTTCACGTGGAATCTGCAGCGTCGCTCTTAACTACCTCCACCGACTTTCTTTTTTTGCACCTGGCGTAATATTAATTACGTTGCTGCATTATGACTATGATCGATTGCTCTATTGCGATGAACGTGGCCTCTTTCTTTTCTTTTTCTCAAAGACTATCGAAAGTCAGATCAATAGGTTTCTGTAAGTTGATGTGTTAACTAGAATACACGAATCGTTGTTTAAAAAAAGATGTTTTAAGTCTCAATTGTCTTTGCATGGAGAGCATGTGATTGTGGTCTCCAGGCTCAAGAAAATGGTTTAAAAATGAGTTACATTAGTTAAAAGATTGGCAACAATGAGTTTGATCGTCTTAAATCGAATCCAACCTTTTTCATAAATTCACATAACTCTATCATGCAAATGTAACTTTAAGATTTTAATCAATAAGCATAACACCTATGATGACAAATCATCTGAAAACAAGAAAAATCATATCACCTGGCAATCATCAACCACTTTTTAAAATCTTTGACCCGTCAATCTGTTTACTTAAGGGGAGAAGGTCTCGATCAACATAATTAACTGTACAAAAAATTCCGCAAAAAATTCCGTATCCTATTCCACATCAGCAAGTGAAAAATTCTCCTGCAAGTCTCTGAACCTTAAAACCACCCCAACATACGTAAACAAGGTCTGCAAGCACCTCATAAAAAAGAGATAAAAGAATGTCATCGAACGCACTAGGCACGCATCAACGGTATGACGACCCGAAAAAAAAAATGGGACTCGGTGCAAGCGACTCATCCACCCGCGGTATAAATCACAAGCGATAACGCCTCCGCCGGCCCCCCGTCTTCTACTGCTGATAAACGCGCCTGCGCAGTTGGCCAGAAAAAAAAAAGAAAGAGAAGCCCAGGGTTCAACTCTGCTGGTCAAGCCAGCGCAACGAAACGAAACGAAACTCGACGGCTGCAACGTCGACGGCGGCGGCATCGGCACTGGCGCAAATGAACGAGAGCCCCATAAAGTACGTATCGCATTAGCGCGTTAACGCCAATGCGTTAGTCGCTCGAGTGACGCTCAATGCCCATCCGGCAATGAACAAGGACGAAATGAGACTCGCCCTAACAGAGTGAAAGAGAGAGAGAGAGAGAGAGAGAGAGAGAGAGAGAGAGAGACGCTCATCCTGCATTTTTCGCTCGCACACAGTGACACGCGTGAAAGCTCATTTGCACACACGCGCGAGAGAGAGAGGTTAAAAACGCGGACTCATTGATGGACGTTGAACGCGTCAATAT
>UELV01086820.1:0-12350 GCA_900490015.1 Megastigmus stigmatizans | reverse complement strand
ATTTGAAACTCCACTTTCTCGATTCGCACATTGATGAATTTCCACCGAACCTTGGAGATTTCACTGAAGAGCAAGGTGAAAGATTTCATCAGGACATGAAAGAATTTGAGCGTAGGTGGCAAGGAAACTGGGGCGTGAACATGATGGCGGACTATTGCTGGATGCTAAAAAGAGATGCACAATCTAATAACAAAAAGCGACGTAGAAATGCTTTACATAGGTCGTTCGATGACAAACGTGTACGCAAACGTAAACCAATTTAGTTCTCGTGCATGAGATTTTTCAGAAGTTTTTTGAGGTTATCTCTGAATCCATTGGTCAAACCTCTTTTTACATAGCAAATTCGGATTAAGCAGGCCAAAATACATAGGAGAAAAGTATTTTTGATGTGAAGCAAATAATTTTTTTATTCTGCTCAAGCTCTTACTACCGACACGACGTTTTCGACAGTTTTTTGAGGTTATCGTAAAAATTTGCCCCGGAACCCCTATTTTTTTTGATGAATTCGGATTCAGCGGGAAAAAATACGAAACAAAAAGTTAGTCTCCATCCCAGAACCACATACTTTTTTTTTGTGGGCCTGTGTTATAGAGAGAATTGGAGGGATATGGCTTAAATGATAATTCAAGAATGATTAAATTTCATCCATCTATTCATTCTGCTCAAGGCTATCTGTTTTGATGTTAAAGGGTTCAATTATCATGCCTTAAGTGGCATGATAATTGAATTTTGTTTAAGATTTATTTTTTTGTTAATTTTGTTAAGTTTGTTAATTTAGTTTTTAATTGGTATAATTTAATTTTGTTGATTGAATTTTAGTTTATTTTTAAGTTTAGAATGCACAAGGTAAACACAAATGAAGAATCGAGATTTTAGGGAAAAAGTCTATGACGACATAAAAAAAACATTTTATTAAAAATACTATAATTGAGGAAATTACATTGATAAAAGTTAAGTTATTAATTGAGAAACGAATGATGTCGCACGGACGAAGGTTCGCGCCGCACGCACTCACACACCCGCGGAGGTTACCACCCAGGAGGCGAAGTCGGTTTCGCCTCGAAGGTGATAACAGGACTCGCTGTTCGCCTGGAAGGCGATATAGTTGATCGCTCGGGAGGCGATGTGATGCGTAATGAGTTGGGTTGCGTCTCTTCTTCGGGTTACACGTGGTGCGCAATACGTTGGTTTCCGTCTTTTGAGGGGGGGGGGGGGCTCTTACCGTTTCTCGAGTTAGTTACTGTTCGAAGGCCGGCGCGAGAATGACCGCGTGCACGCCGCGAGGCGCGAGTTCCGCCGCGTTCCAGCGGGAAACGGAAGCGACCCGTGCTGCCGCCTCTCGCCGTTCCACACGCGAACTCAACCCACATTCACACTTGTCGCGCACGCGCGCTATACAAACTGTATTGCGACAACATACTCCGGGCGCAAGCTGCGGAATAAAAGTATAATATTACGCTATGACGCAGAGTTCAATTGAAACATAGATGCTTATAATTAGATATAATACTATTATGCAATAAAGGGTTCGACATACTTAACTACTTTATCGTGTAGTGGAACGTACCACTGAAACAGAACAATATCATATTTACGCTTCATACTAAATAATTTAACAAACATTTTACTATAAATGGACTAGATAGATATGTGGAGTCAGTTTCCGTTGGAGGGACTGCTCCTTTGCGATAAGAGCGGAATTGGTTTTGGTGGTCAAGAATACTTTTTTCAGCAGTACGAGCTCGATAATCATGGAGCTACCAGTGCAAAGCGGGTCCGATTGTGAATTACGTGCGGTTATCCGTTTTTGAACTGCAAAAGGGTTAAACGGCAATCAGATTCACAGTGAATTGGTGACTATTTATGGTAAAGACTATATGAGTATGCAGATGGTGCGAAGATGGCGCACAGATTTTCTCGAGGGACGCGCAGAAGTGCACGATGAGCAGCGTGCAGGACGCCCAAAAAACACAAACCTTAGTTCAGAAATTCAAATGGGAAATTTTCGACCACCCACCTTATTCTCCAGACCTCGCACCAAGTGACTATTTCCTTTTCCCAAAGTTAAAAGAAAGTTTGGGTGGCCAGCACTTCGCTTCAAATGACGAAATCGAAAAAGTTGTTAAATCGTGGATCCAAAAACAGGGCACGCCATTTTTTAAGGAAGGCTTATTTAAGCTTGCAAACCGATACAAAAAATGTATTGAAGTCTAAGGCGACTACGTAGAAAATTAGTTTAAGAGTAAAAGAATAAAGTCAAATTATTTTTATAGCCTAAATCTAGTGTTTTATTTTTTTCTCAACACAGGGAAACTTACTTTTTGAATACCCCTCGTACAATGGTTTATCGATTCAGATACTATGTTACAGGGAGAATACAGAGACGGGCGATATTTCACTTATAGATTCCGCTCGCAGTCTTGACTGTGGCGACTCTGAAGATGCTGTCACTCGGGGGACCTCGAGGATGACGCCCAGTGGCCATCTTCCGCACGCAATATTGTCCTCGATCAGAAGGACCACCCAGGTTTCAACTCGACCGTTGATTCGTGCCATTTTTGACGGACCTGGAGTTCGTGTAGATATTCTTTTCGCCATTTGTTCCAGAAACCCTGTCGTGCCTCGGTGATGAATTTGTACGTTGATAGCCGGTTACCGGGAACTGAAACTATATTTTGTTCAGGTAAAAAATTGAAGGGTCGTCCTATGAGTAAGTGGGCAGGGGTAATAATGAGAGGATCGTCGAGATCAGCCGAAAGAGAGCATAAAGGTCGTGAATTGAGGATGGCTTCGATTTCGATCAACAATGTTTTGATTTGTTCGTACGTGAGTTTCTGATCTTTCAAAACGCGTTTTAAATGATGTTTAAAACTCTTTACGGCTGCTTCCCAAAGACCTCCGAAGTGGGGAGATAGAGATGGATTAAAATGCCACTCTATTCGTTTGCATAAGACAAAATTCTCGATGGAGGTTTGAAAATCAGGGGTGTCGAATAATTTATAGATATCGCCTAATTCTTTGTTAGCTCCGACAAAGTTAGTACCATTGTCGGAGTAGATGTGTTCAGGTACGCCTCTTCGAACGACGAACCGACGCAGGGCAGCTAAAAAACCTTCAGATGAAAGATCCGTTGCAAGTTCTATGTGCACAGCTTTAGAAGCCATGCACATAAAGACACACCCATAGGTTTTGAGAAGGACTTTGTTACGCGATTTTTTCTCCTTTATGAGGATGGGCCCGAAAAAGTCTATACCTGTGTGGCAAAAGGCTGGAGCCCCGTTCACCCGCGACTCTGGTAAATCGGTCATTTGCGCATGAGCAATTTTTGGCCTTTGACGGATGCATTCGATACAATGGCGAACGAGATTTCTAACCCTTTGCCTTCCATTTAAGATCCAATAATGAGAACGAATCGCATGTAAAGTGCTTTGTATGCCAGAATGCAGGTTTTCATGATGGAAATCGTGGATGATCATATCGGTGATACGATGATCGGAGGGTAATAGGAGGAGATTGACCCTTTTCAAGCTACCGCCCACACGAAGAAGTCCGTGTTCGTCTACGAAGGGAGTAAACATGTCAAGGCGAGTAAGTTTTGAATTTGGACCCCAAATCCGTTTAGGCGAAGCCTTGACTTCTCGTCTAGAGATGGGAGTAAGGTTTTGAAACTCGCGAGGAAAAGCTTCTCGTTGGATGACAGTAGAACTCGACGTTCGGTCGATTCATACTCTGTGATCGTAACCCTACGAGTTTGGTTTGCTGCTAAAGTCCCTAGGATTCTCCACCGTAAAATGTAGCTAAGCACCTTGATGAAACGTATGTACGAGGTAAAACGAGAATAGAGCCAATGTAAAGACCCGCGAGGAATGTTAAGTAAACAAATAGCCTTTTTTAGCCCCCGGATTTGGCTCACGCTTGGTTCGATGGGATGAGGCCACTTATTTTCGGCCAATGACAATCATTTTGGGCCGGAACCCCGCAGAGAATTGTTAATGAACTCGGAGGTCAATTGTCCTCTAGAAAGGGAGTAGGCCGGGTTGTCCTCAGACCGGACATGTCGTCACTCGACTTGATCTCCTAGCGTTTGGATTTCGGCGACCCTGTTGGTTGATTCAAACGTTCGAAAAAGATGGGGGGCTTTCTTAAGCCAGCAAAGGACTATTGTTGAGTACGACCACAACGTCACTTGATCAATAGGATAATCCAACTGAGGTTTTGATTCTAGAAAAGTCGCTTAAGGATGGATGCGGCGCAAAGTTCTAATCTGGGGATGGTAAGTCCGCTTAAAGGTGGGACTTACTGGCGACCAGGTTGATGGAGACATGATTCATGGAATCGGAGGATCGGATATAGAGACAAGCTGCATAACCGTAGGTACAGGCGTCGCAAAAACCGTGTAGATCAATGCGAACTGGATTCGAGATCAGCAATTTGCGAGGAAACCAGATTTCCTTCAGGAGTTGCAGCTCATCTGCCAACAATTTCCATTTAGTAAAGATGGTTTGGGGAAGGGACTCATCCCACGTGATCTTCGCCTTCCAACAGTCTTGAATTAAGACTTTGGCGCACAAGACTACGGGGCCGAGTAACCCAAGAGGGTCGAAGGTTTTAGATAGGTCGGATAGGAGTTTCCGTTTCGTTGCTAAGACCTTAGAATCGACATGGTTAAGGGCATATTGGAGAAGATCGTGTTTGGAATCCCAGATGACTCCAAGGGTTTTCTGGATTGGGTCTTCCTTGATCATACAGTCGAGAATAACGAGATGCTTGTCGATGTTAGCTAATGCAGAGTGGTGATTAAACGACCATTGCCTAATATGGAACCCACCACGTGCCAACAACGCAATCATCTTGTCGCGTATAGTAAGGAGCTCTTCGACCGAATCTGCGCTAGAAATGAAGTCATCGACGTAGAAGTCGCGCAAAAGGAGTTTACAGGCACGGGGAAAATCCTGGGTTTCGTCACGCGCTAATTTTTGGATAGTTCGAATTGTGGGAAAGGGGGCCGCCACCGTGCCGAACATGACGGTGTTAAGTTGGAAGGATGCAACCTTACCATTAATATACTAGAGGGTCTTTTGGAATTTTCAATCCTCGGGATGAATAATGATTTGGCGATACATTTGCTAAATGTCCGCTGTGATGAAATAGGTGTGGGTACGGAAACGAGAACTTGTTCGAAGATGGTATTTTGGATGGTGGGACCTACCATGAGGGTGTCATTGAGAGAAATGCCGGTAGATGTTTTTGCCGATGCGTCGAAGATTACTGGGGCCTTGATTGTTTGACTGATTTCCTTTATTACCGCGTGGTGATGAAGATAATAACCCTCCCCATCGTCGCATCTAGTCATGTGCCCAAGGGAGATATATTCTTCCATGATCTTGCGGTATTCGGTCTTTAGATGGGGATTCGATTCGAACTTTCGTTCTAAAGAATAACGTCTGAGCGCTTGTTATTTAGATTCACCTAAATTGAATTTACTGTCTCGAAAAGGAAGACGAACGATATACCTACCAGTAGCATCACGTTTCGTGGGAGTCACGTAATGCTGCTTGCAAGAAACTTCATCACGAGAGCGAACGGGTTTGTGATCGATATCCTCAACAAGTCAAAAATGCTCAATGAGTTTGTCTAACATGACGAGATTACAGGATGCTGGGTCTGACGACTCTAGGGCTTCGGAGCCTCCAGCCACAATCCACCATAAGCGGGTCTTCTGCAGGGTGATATTGGAATCTTTGTGGTGGAGTCTGATTTGACCAACCACCAAAATTGATAAAGTGGTATTGGAGGCTAACAAAAGATCGACTGGTTTCGGTAGATGAAGTTGAGGGTCCGCTAATGGAAGGTTCTTTGAAATATGGGAAAGTTCGCGAGGGAAAATATCGTTTGGCACAGCGTCTGCAATATTCGGAACGATTAAAAAGTTAAGTTGATTGGAAAAACTATTGCAAGTCGAATAAAAAGTGATTCTACTGTATTGTTTTGAAACGGTTTGCAAGCCGTCAACTGTTCCGATGTTAACTGAACATGTTTGTGAAGGTAAATTTAAGAGTTTAGCAAATTTTTCTGTGATAATATTGACTGTCGAGCAAGAATCTAATAACGCGCGTGCCGTCACGAATCTTCCCATTTGGGCTTTGACCTTGACCACTGCTGTGGTCATCAACTTAGAGTCCGAGGGAAAAGCTACGGAAATGTAGGTGTAATGATGTAGTAAACTTTTCAGATTGGCAGGAGCAGAACCTCTCTCATGTTTGGGTGGATGGGTTTTCTTTGATTGGTGGGGTGCTTTCTCGTTATGGAGTAGCGTGTGATGGAGTTAGTTGCATTTTTTGCAACGCTTGTCACCTTTGCAAGGGAGAGGATGACTCCAGAGGCAATTTCGATCTTGTGAGCCTTCACAAATTTCCATCGGTCTTGCAGGTTAAGTTGGTTGAATAAGGGGCATTTATATAGGCGATGGGAATCATTGCATTTTAGACACGAAGGCGAGAGGGTGGAGGCTGCTGAAAATGCCGAAGAATTTGTAACGAACGACCTAGCGTGAGGTTTCCAGGTTTTGAACGCGTGTGGGGAAACGATTTTTCGAAATCGCTTCCGATTACTGTTTTCAGAGAAAGGGTTTTGCTGCAAGGAGCGTAATCTGAAAACCGTGTTTTTGACAAAGGTGTAAAATTCTGACAAGGTCGGTATTTTGTTTGTATCGAAGGCTTCCTCCCATTTCGATTTGGTGCTAGGGGACAAATGCCTTTTTAAGAGCCTGATGACAACCGCGTCGGGAACCACCACATCGAGCTGGCTTAATAGATGTAGATGTTGTTTGGTCTTGTTGACCAGAGCTGAGAGATCGGTTGCCGTTGCTTTGAAGAGCATTGGGAGATCGAAAATCGCGTCTAAATGCCTAATCATCAACAACCTTTTTTGATCGTAAGATTCGAGAAGAGCTTCCCAAGCCTTTGGATAATTGTCGTCGCTATCGGAGAACTCAGAGATTTTTCCTAACGCCTCCCCGGTGAGAGAATCTTTAAGTCGAGTGTGCTTAACCAAGTTGCTAAGGTCTGGTCGCAAATGGATAAGGGCCTCGAATTTATTTTTGAACGCTAGCCATTTGTCCGGGGTGCCGTCAAAAGTCGGGAGTTTTATGGTCGGGAGTTTGGGATTCCAAATGTTCGGAAATTGTAATATTTGGTCTACTAGAGTTTAGTGTCGAGCTAGCAGCTGGTTCTACATGCTGTAGCTGGGTTACAGTCGTAGCAATGTCGTAGAAATTGCTCTCTAAATTCTGATAGGATTGAATCAGAACATGTGTAGTGTCCAAAACAGTCAGTTCCTCGTGATATCTAAGGTAGTCCCGGTGTAAAGTGGTCAGGTTTGTCAAACGCAAATTTGCGTTAATGGAATTTGGTTTTGATTTGATTATCTAATGCCTCGATGTACTCAACGCGCTTTTCGATCGGCGGACAAAGCCATTTTGAAGTGCTACGTTGAGTATATCGGGAAACAAAAATAGGGAATATGCTAATTGAATCTAAGAAATCAATGTGAAAGAGTTACTAGTTATCAAGAAATTTCGTTTCGTAGTTAATAAATTTAAGCTTTACTTTACATTGTAATCGCAAAAAAACAAGACTAATGTTAAATTGTACCAAACACAAATAATTATCTGATTGAAACACAATAGGTTAGAATTTTTTGAAAAGAAATAATTAAATCGTAAATACTAGTTAAATAGCAAACAAAAAGAGAACACGAATGTCAAAAAATCAATTTAGCTGAATAAATGACGAAACAAGGATCTCGCATCAGATCAAGTGTCGCTAAATAAAATAAGGAAGCAGGAATATTCGCAAAATCAAAATGTCGCTACATAAAATAATGACGCAGGGATATTCGCAAAATCAAATGTCGCTACATAAAATAGCGAAGCAGGGATATCGCAAAAATCAAAATATCGTTAAATAAAATAACGAAGCAGGAGTATTCGCAAAATCAACATGTCGCTACATAAAGTAATGAAGCAGGGATATTCACAAAACCAAAATATCGAAATGGCTATAGCCACTCCACGAGGCGCAGGTTGACCCATTTATAGGTTAGAAAATTTTTAGGTTACGCCTTATAAGTTAAACGGTTTGAGGTTATCCCTTATAGGTTAGAAACATTTGAGGTTATCCCTTATAGGTTAGAAAAATTTGAGGTTATCCTTTAAAGGTTAGAAAAATTTGAGGTTAAAATTCAATAACTAAATCATAATGACGAGATTGATGCAAATAAATAAATATGTTAATTCCCCCCTTTTTACTGGAAAAGATTAAATTAATTATTAAGAAAATGATATCACGAAAGAGAAAAAAAAATGAAATGTTAATTCCCCTCTTTTGTTGGGAAAGACTACGTTAATTTTTAATCAAATGATGTTAATGAAAGATTGAAACTAGAATATTAATTGAGGTTAAGCTACGTGGCAGCGGAAAGCTCTCTTTGAGGTTAGCCACGTGGCAGCGGGATGCGCTTTTTGAGGTTAGCCACGTGGCAGCTGGATGCGCCCTTTGAGGTTAGCCACGTAACAGCTCGTGTTGCGTTACCCAACGAAAGGTTATGTTTTCACAAACCAATAATTTATACTTAACCAGATTCAAAAATATTTCTATGGTAGATATATAATTACCCAATTACACTCAATACGGGAGGAAATACAAAACTTATCTTAGATAAATTCCACGATGCAGAGACTAACTGGGCGATGAGGCTTCCTGGGACGGGAGTGACAGCAACCGCAAGATGGTTTGATGGCAGCAGTCGTTGAGGTGGACACGGTCGTTCGAGGACTTGCCGTAGTCGATCCTGTCGACGGCGGAGTGATGCGCCGCGCGATGTCCTCTTGCACTCGACATCACTCACGGGTTTCGCGCAGTCTTTAAGACCTCACAGGAGGCACTATCTTTTGACGTTAAAGGCCCTAGGTGGCATGATAACTGAATTTTGTTTAAGATTTATTTTTTTGTTAATTTTGTTAAGTTTGTTAATTTAGTTTTTAATTGTTATAATTTAATTTTGTTGATTGAATTTTAGTTTAATTTTAAGTTTAGAATGCACTGGGTAAAACACAAATCAAGAATCGAAATTTTAGGGAAAAAGTATTATATATGACGACATAAAAAACCCTTTTATTAAAAATACTATAATTGAGGAAATTACGTTGATAAAATTGAAGTTATTAATTGTGAAACGAATGACGTCGCACTCACGAAGGAAGGCGAGATTACGCTCGTGTTCATGGGTTCACCCATGTGGGTGACCCGACGATTCGCGAGTTCGCGCCGCACACACGCACACCCGTGGAGGTTGCCACCCTGGAGGCGAAGTCGGTTTCGCCTCGAAGGTGATAACGGGGCTCGCTGTTCGATAGTTGATCGCCCGGAAGGCGATATCGTTGTTCGCTTGGGACGCGATATAGTTGGTAGCCCGGAAGGCGATATCGTTTTTCTCCTGGAAGGTGATATAGTTGATCGCCCAGGAGGCGATGTGGTGCGCAATGCGTTGGGTTGCGTCGTTTCTTCGGGTTACACGTAGTGCGCAATACGTTGGTTTGCGTCTTTTGAGGGGGGGGGAGCTCTTACCGTTTTGCGAGTTACTTACTGTTTGCAGGCCGGCGCGAGAATGACCGCATGCACACCGCAAGGCACGAGTTCCGCCGCGTTCCAGCGGGAAACGGAAGCGACTCGTGCTGCCGCCTCTCGCCGTTCCGCACGCGAACTCGGTCCACATTCACACTTGTCGCGCACGCGCGCTATACATACTGTGTTGCGACGCAACACTGTCTAGCCTTTTGTTACACGAATCTATTGGGAAACTTTGTTTTATACGTCAAGTTGTCTATAGATCATGCAATAAATAGGTCAATGCAGACTTTCAAGTTTGTGTAGTCGTTCTCCAGTGAGCTCTTAAGTTTTCTGACTATCGTTGCGAACCCTGTTAAAAAAATTCATAATGTATATAACATATATAAGACGCAATTGGGAGATCTCAAAGGTTACTGGAGTGATTTTTGGAAAGGTCAGAAGAAGATTGCGCGTGGAACGAAACAGTACCACGACAATCATTACTTCAGTGATGTACTACTAGCTACCATAAATCCAGGGCATAAGCAATAGACTATCTATGGAAGTAAGATTCGTCGTTAGGCTTCCATTTTGATTGGATACCACCTTCACGGGTTTCAGAAACATCACGGTGACGGCAAGGAATAGCATCCGGAATCCGTCCTGATGCTGCTTATATATAGGTCTATGGATGATATATTCGGCGGAGCGGACGATGTCGACGAGGCTTTGGAGTGACTGAATCAACTTATTCGATTTCTCACTACTGCGTGCATGAGCCTCGGCAAATGTGCAGGTAAAGTACCTACGCTTTTACGAAACATTGAGACCGACAATGTAGCTGAGGTTTTGGCTTATTCAGGCCACCGTGTGAAGGGGAAGCTTTGGCGTCCCCTTTTCATTCTGCGCTTAGGTCATCCCGAAAATAGTCTCCAAAAAGGAGAGTATCTTCAGAACGACTCTTGCTGTTGTTTCTTCTGCCATCAGAGAAGGGGAGCCCAATATTTGGGTTCTTCTCCCTTCTAGGGACATTCAAGGATGTGAGTTGATGTCTCATTTACTCTGTCACAGAATCGACAACGGGGGTTCATTGTTAGTCCCATCTTGTGATTATTGTATCTAAGACTGCCATGGCCTGTTATAATGCCTGTGATAGACTTTAGTTTGATTCTATTCAATTTTAGGATCTCTGCGACCTGTTCGCTTATGGATGGGATTTTCCAGTAGGCTTATGCCTGTTTGCAGCCTGACTTATTTTCCCATGTTTTTCCCAAACGATGAAATTGGCCAGTAGTCCGTTGCCTCCCAATCGGGAAGTTTTCAGTTTGAGGCCATTCCCAGCAACTTATGTAACAGGAGGTTGGCTCACTTCTCAGACTTCTGAAGCCCGAGAAGAGAGTTTAAATCAGATGGGTCAGCATTTTTTCGTCTGATTTCGCGTATGCCGTATTTGGGAGCCAAGTATGGGCTCTGGGTTTCTTGGCAGTATTTTGTCCAATATGGCAGCCTCTGCCCCTTTATTAATACTTTCGCGAAAGGTAGCCCAGCTTTTGCTCTGTACTTCTCTAATTTCCTTTCTGTATACATCTCTCATGGAGTTGTAGGAGTATCGCAACCAGGGACGGCGGAGTGGGTGGGGTTGTGAGGGAATTCTCCCCATGGAAGATCAGAGAAGGTGGGGAATACCCCTCGTAAAATGTGTACATAATATAGCCCACATTTAAGTCAATAGTATATGTATTCACTTAGGCCGCAATTATGATACATATAATATAAACCCGAAAAGTTAAGCTGTAAAAGTAGAAAAGAATTGACTGTTGCGTTCGCGCGAGTCGCGTTTACTGTTTACATCAGTCGTAGGTATAGGTGCAGACATTGGCAGTGGAAGCAAAACAACAAATAATGTAAGGTGAGTAAAAAGAGCAGTCCTTCCCTTTCTAGTGGGCGCTGATTGGAGAGGGAGCGGCCAATCAGTGCGTATTAGAAAGAGAGACTTATACTATCGTTATTTGTTTCTATCTCTTTATGTAATGTTTAAATAACAGTACGGTACTGAAGTAAGTACATGTAACACTGCGGCGTGTGCATTTCGTTTACTGTTATGCTGTATACGCGTAATTTGTAAGGATGGAAAAATTTCTCCGCAAAACCAGGTCTAACCAGAATATAAGTGAAAGTGCAAATGCGATACAAAATAATGGGAAAATTGGTAAAGGTGTAACTGAGGGTGTAACAAAATCTAATGTGCGACCTGCTATTGTTACGAATAAATCAAATAAGGGTGACATGACTGCTTCAACATCTACGTCTATAAGTGCAAGCAAGTATTCTTCACTTTTTTCACTCAAAAAAGCTGATAGTAAAACATATAAAATATAAATTTTACATGCTCTTTGTTATTGAAATATATATTTTTAGTTGATTCTCAACAAGATTTTTTTTTAATTAAATCATTTTAAAATAATGTTTCTATTCAATAAATTTAGCGCTCTACTGATTGATAAAAATATTTAATTTTCAATTCTTAATTTGCAATCACCAGTTAATATAATAGTAAAATAGATTTTCTAGTAGTGAGAGGATAAATAATAAAATAACCTGCTAAACATTGATTTTTATTTTCTTAACGGCATAATAATATTTATTTACTGCATGCTTATCTTGAAATAACATTCCCCTATGGAATTAAAGTAAACAAGTACCCAATAGATGCACGATAAAAGTCTGTCTCGCAATGTTGTT
>UELV01086819.1:6750-22153 GCA_900490015.1 Megastigmus stigmatizans | reverse complement strand
GCTTTTTCCCGTGTTTCGCGAGCGTCCGGAACTTCATATTGGATCTCGCTGTGCGCAGCATTACACCCTCTCTCTCGGGATTTCGATACCAGAGCTGGAGAGAGAGAGAGAGAGAGAGAGAGAGAGAGAGAGAGAGAGAGAGAGAGAGAGAGAGAGAGAGAAAGTAAGAGTCGATGGGCAAATTTACGAGAGTCAAGAGTTAGTTGAACCCTGCAGTCGCGAGCATTGGGTACGTTTCTGTATTATTGTATTATTATACTCTCTTGACTCTCGTGAATTTGCCCATCGAATCTCTCTCTCTCTCTCTCTCTCTCTCTCTCTGCATACGGAGCTTTCACGTGCCGTCGTAGTCTTTAATGCACTTGTAATATGCGGCTCGTATATATAAGGCGCGTTTTACAAGCGTCATTTCATCTGGCCCTTGACGAGCTGTTTCTACCACTTGTGTAGCAGCCTTGCTTTAACGAGGCGGCTTTTAGTCAAACGTAGAATTGCCGTAACAATTGTGCTGTTTATCTTACTGCGCGTTCTGTTACAGATATATTAAGGGGATGATCGAGTGTTGACGGTTTGTGTAATAAATGAGGGCAGTTTATATAGTCAAGATCGGATTAAAATTTCTTAAAATCGGTATAGAATTTATGGTTGAATAATTACCTTCAAAAGAAAATGCTAATATTAGGTGGAAATTTTTTAAATAAATTAACTTCACACATGGATATGAAGTCTTGATATGCTAAGTTTATTGAAAGCAAAACATATTTTTTTCTCATGTGAGCTATTATAATTGGATTAACAAGTGAAATTTTATTATTCATATTAAAGTATTCGTAAGAGCATTAGAAAAGAAAACTATAGTCCAAAATATATATGCAAAGAATAAATTTAATTTTTATGAATGTACATTAGGTATATGAAAGTAATTTTTATAATAATCTTAAAAGCGAATAAAAGTTTAATACTATATATGTATATATTAACGCAGTGTTTACGAATAAAGCGCAGCAAAAACTATATGCCGGGCGACCTGCAGCTTCAACAAATTAAAGATAAACTTTGTGGCATCATTTATATATAAACAATGTAGCTATCGCGCGAGAGATCACAATATTTCTGGGAGGCAAACGACCTTACTAATCCATAAAATACTTTCGCTAGATAGAACAGCGCCGGGATATTTATACGTTCCGCGTGGGTGGCGCTCCGAGCTTACAGACTCTCAGCATAAGCTGTTCCTTAATTGATATCGTTGATGATTCGAAACTCTTGTTCTTTCTCCTATAGTGATAATAAGGCACATCGATGATGAATTTGAGATAATCGTAACACAATTAGACTATATAGGAAAGTCACAGAAATAGAAATACGGGGATCGAGAAATGTGTTTGAAACATATTGCTCCATCTTTCAGTTTTCTTTTATATAAATATATAAATCATATAGTATAATGTTTTAACGATATTTGACGTAGGAATTGCCAAATATATAAATACTTGAAATTCGCGCGAATCCAGTCGTAAATTGTCGCTTCAAAAGCGACTCGGCTTTTCTTCAAAGCCCGAATAACATTTCTCAAAAATCTCGTATTTAAAGCTGTTATATAAAAACATGTGGCAGGACCATCTCTCAAATCGAATCACCTCGCGCTCCGTCCCGTCCCCTTTTACTCAAAATCTCGAAACTCAATTTTCCAACAATTGTAATTGCAATACGGTCGCGGCTCGCGCGCGTACCCGTATATAATAATAATAATACCACAAAGGCGTTCACTCGCTACGAGGTGCATGTCACTTGAGCAAAATGACGAATTACCCTCTCGTGCCGGTGCTCCGCTCGCGCTATTGCGATCTCCTCGTTCCACTTTTCACCTTATACACATATATCGTTACACCGGTATAAAGCGAGTATAGAGTAGGGGAAAAGCGCAGCAGCAGTAGCAGTCAAGGAGAGACGAAAGGAAGAGGAAGGAGGGATAAGGGAAGGAAAAAGCGGAGGAAGATAGAGAGAGAATGAGGCGAAAGGAGATGTAAAAAGGGCCAGAAATGCGCGCGCGGAGCAATTCGAGCTCGGCGGCGCGCAGCAGACGTGACCGTTCTCAGTTCTCGCTGATCCATCTCGACGTTATAGCGAGATTTATGGAGACGCCGCTGGTGGCGTGTGCGCGCCGCCGAGCTTCTCTCTCCCTCTCTCCGTCTCTTGGTCGGCTGTGCCACGCGGAAGAAAGAGAAGAGCTTTCCTCTCGGCGCGCTACTTTCTTTCGCCGTCCCTCTCGCCGTGTACGTCTCTCTTTTGTACCTACGTAGCCTTCCCTTTTTTATTCATTCCTTCCGCTTGAAGTTTCATTCTATCTTTTCATATTTTCTACGCGTGCGCGCTTTCCAGTTTGTTCTTCTTATTTTTCCTCTCTCTCTCTCTCTCTCTCTCTCTCTCTCTCTCTCTCTCTCTCTTTCTTCTTCTTCTTTTTTCCTTCTTTTGCACGCTGAGTAGAAAGTTTTTGCAACTTTTTACGCCCCTTCGTTTGCATTTATTACTTTATTTATGAGGACATTATGCTTCTCGCTGCGTTATTTATGCCTTCGAGTTTGTTATAAAGTAATTCTATATACTGAGCGCGTCGAAGAGGAAAACTGTTGCTATTGATTATACGCGCATAATGGGCTGGTGAAACTATACCACTTGATTTACACTTACTCCCTCGATTGTTATTTTACGAGGATCATGTTTCATGTTCGGATGTACTTCGGAAATAGACGTAAAATAGCTGAACGATCGGGAAGTTGGGAAAAATGTGAATCAAAGTAATTCTGTAACACTTTCGTGTACTATTTAAGGCATCATTTTTATTTAGAAAGAAAAAAGAATAGTTAAGAATAGTTAAGAAATAATTTTGCAATTAATTATATTATCTGTGTAAAAATTCGATTGAAATCATTAACCGGTGAACGGAGCTCATGCTATAGCAGTGATATATCACTGTGCAAAAGTTAAGATGAAATCTCTATTTCCAAACATATTCGATAAAATAAAGATGAACGTCTGGCAAGCGCATATAAGTTAACACGTATACAACGAGTACGTATTAAACATATATACCTACAAAGTAAAAGTGAGAGAAAGAAAGAGAGAGAGAGGAGGCGACGCGATAAAAATGGCGCTTATAGTAGCGTCGGGGCGCCCACTGCCTGAACGGGCGGACAGCTGCTGAAAACTATCATGGCCGCCCCCTCTCCCCCACAGGACGATCCTGCACACTTTCTTATCTCGCTCGCGCAACGCAGCCGACGCCGAGGTTCGTTCCCTCCTTTTATACGTAAATGTAACCCTGCAGCACTCGGTTTATAAGCAATGAACGCACGTAACTAGCGCAGCTCCCGCGGAACTGGACGAACATTTCGAGTTCGAAAAGCGACGGAAAAGAGCGTGGTTACTCGAATGAGTGTATACATTGCTATGTATAAAAAATTTCGGGTGATCGATAAGAATTGTCATCGGACGATCGATGTTGTTGTTGTGCTCGCGATAGTATCTTCGAATCTACAGCTCGATATGGTTTTGTTGAGCGTAACATGTGTGTATAATACTATTCTTATAACTTAAACGAAACACACATTGTTGCCACTCGAATATTTATCTACACGGCATTCTTGTAAGCATTAGTTCATGGATTAAAATATTAAAAAGCAAATCAATGTGCTCGGCAATAATTGAGAATAAGCTCTAGTCCGTTTTGCCGAAAATCATGAAACTATTATCGATATTTTTCGGGTGCCCATCTTATTTATCACCGGAGTTTACACCCATACACACACACACGCGCGCGCGCGTGTGTGTCTACGTGTCAGGTAGGCGTATCAGCAGCCTCGGATCAGCTGACCGACAAGTGAAAAGCTGGATACTTTAATCTCCTCAACTTGACAGATATGATTTACAAAATTTTTATTTTGCGCGTTGAGGCATATATCGAATGATTTTTTGGGCTGTATGGCACGTCTGGAATTTCGAGTTTATATAGATAGCTCTCCTTTGAATACAATTTAAAATGAAACGTATATACAACGATTTTCAAATATCTGTATAACAGCAAGACGAGAATAGCCTTTTACACTAAGTTGTTTTACCGTAGGTATATTTGAAAGAAGAAATACAAAAGCTTGATTAAAAAAACCGTATATATTCAATGAAACGCTAAACGCTGATTGACTTGTTGTTATGGAAAAAACAAAACCATTGGAATTAATTTAAGTCAAAAATTCCAAAAGTACGTATTGATCGGGAAAAGAACGAACCGTAAAAATCGAGCCAATGAAAAGCGCGAGAGAGTGATCTGCACGCACAGATGAGCATATAGAAGAGTTTCAACCTTTATATACACAAAAGTACAACGTAGTACAACGATACAGATGGTAGATAGTATCGGCGTGCAGTGTACTATATAGCAACATAGAGAGAGAGAGAGAGAGAGAGAGAGAGAGAGAGAGAGAGAGAGAGAGAGAGAGAGAGAGAGAGAGAGAGAGAGAGAAGCGCTCATCGGACGCACGTCGCTCGATCGCGATTATAGGCCCCGAAGAGTCTTATCGCCTTATCGCGCCGACGACCAAGTTATTTACGTTACAAGCCTGTTAACATAAAAGAAACACCAATATCGACGTGTTGCAGCAGCAGCGAACAAAGAAACTCATGGCGGCGTCGCGTTGAATCCAATTGCAGTGTCGCGTATATAGTCGTTCCCTGTGCTGCACTTTTATCGCTCCTCGCGATCAAGAGATAGCTGCGGGTGCGCGAATAGGTGTGTGTGTGTGTGTGTGTGTGTGTGTGTGACTATGTGTATAGGTGTGCCATAGGCTTCGCGTGCAGCGAGCGTCAATACATTTACGGCGAACGATCGAGGAGGTGACTTGAGTTATAAGCAACACTTACGAGCCGTGTTTACATGATAATAATTAATAATCAGGCGCGACGCTTATTTCTTCCGCGAGTGCCAGCCGAGTGGCGGCATACGTTGTTAAAGTTTAGAGATAATGAATACTGTTTCCTGTGCTACGAGATGACTTTTTTTACAAGCACTTTCTTGTCAAATACACGCATATATAAAAGCTTTAAACCGCAGTTGTTTTAAACGCACATCGCGCTTTTAATCACCTATACACACACGGGGTGTCTTCATCATGGTTAATGAAACCAGAAGACATATCCTCATCGATAATCTTGCGCGCATAAACAAATAACGACAGTGTATAGCAATTGTTGCGCTTCATAAGTCCGCGTGCGCAGTATACCGTCGTCCAGAAGAGAGAGTGAGAGAGAAAGAGCAGAGCACAGCCGTCGGGCTGGAAGTTATGGATGCGGCGGTAGCTACGAGGCAGCTCTCTCGCTCTCTCTCTCTCTTCGAGTCTTTCTCTCCCTCGTTGCCCTCCGCTATATAGCGGGCGTCAAATCCTCACCGAAGCCCCCCGGATATCCTCTGGCTCCTTCGCGGAATTTATTTTTAATGAAGTGGCGCAAGCCCGCACCTACTTGCAGCAACCCCCACCTCCTCCTTTCCCTCTTACTACAGATCCGCGCAGCTTACGGGCCGAGCTGCTGTTGCCGCTGCAGCAGGTACTACTTTAGTGTTATTACTCGACGGCGAAGCCGCCTCTCTTGAGTACCTCTCGCGCGCTCACAGCTGGACCTTGCACCAGCCGGCTCATTCGTTTATCGTTTATATGGTGTTCGTTGCGCGCCACATGGCTAAGATTGACGCTTGATTGTTGCACGCCTTCGGATGATAATGTATAACTGGTTTACGCATTGGAAGATGTCGCATTGTTGTTTGGAAAAGAGTTGTATACCATGTACAAGAATCGCGACGGATTTATCTAATGGAGCTTTGTAGATTGTTTAGACGAACCTTTTTTTATACACGATGAGATTATTGATTAGAGTGAAAAAACGTTCGATTTTATAATAATAACGATTAGGGAAGGAATTCAATTAGGTATAAACAACACATTGGTAATTCTTGAAAAACATATTTATTTTTCATCAAAATTGATTTGTATACTATGAAGTACCTTATGATTTAAAAATATTCGACTAATTTATTCAACGAATACATAAAACAGTTAAATGCGCATATGTCATAAAAAAAGAAAAATAGAATTTCCAATAAATTTACATAAGAAAATATTAATATTAATAAGTGCTGTGTGTAGGTGCGTAAGAACTATAAATAATACGAATCAAATCTAAAGCAACATTTGTTTTAAAGTATTCAAACTAGCCAAAGAATTTACCCAACACAAGCATCGCAAGTCATTCTCAAAAATGACAAAATTAAAACGAATTTAAATAACAAATCGTAAGATCACATCAGATTCACATCATAAGAAAATGTATTTACGTGTGCGCTGTACCGAAAAAATCCGGGAAACACAAATTGCTAGGCGCAAGCTCGATCGAGGAATAAAAATCACGTAGAAACGAAATAACGTGTCCCAGGCAATATAAAACTGAAAAAGTACGGAAACAAAAGGGGGAAAAAGAAGATTCTCGTATATAAGACACGAGCAGTGAATGAGAGAGAGAGAGAGGGAGAGAGAGACAGTGAGAAGGGGAGAGAGAGGAGAGAGGAGCACGAGCAGAGCAAGATGCGTAGGTATACGGGGTCGTAGGTCTCTGCTGCGCACACGTCGGGATAGACAGAGGGATGGTGGATAACATAATGATGGCGTCGCTGGCTAAGGAGGGGCGGGGCTACGAGGGGATCAATATAATCCTCCCCCATCCCTCTATCCCCCTCCTCCCCTCCACCCCGCTTGCGTGTGCGTCTCTCTCTCTCTCTCTCTCTCTCTGGATCCCTCGCTCCCTCGGTTCGGCGGCTTGAAGCGGCGGACCCCTCTTCCTCAACTCCCTCTCGTTTCTCGCTCCCCCGCCGGTTCGCGTTGCCGCCGCGCTCTCCGTCTCTCCCTCTCTTTGTCCAACTTTCTCTGTTTCCTATTATTTCTCTTAGTACTGTTTTTCTCAGAACCCGCGCCTTTTATTGTGTCTTTTTATCGTCCTTTCGATGCTACGCTCTTATTGTCTCTTCTTAATTTTCCATTTTTACGTTTCTGGAATTGACTTTTCCTTTTAAATAATGTTATGGAGGTACACGTTTAGAGCTTTTACCCAGTGTTCGTTGTATATGAAAAAATTTGCTTAAACAGAACATTGCTTATAAACTGAAAGTCGTGCCATGTTTAAATGTTATGGCCCGAAATTAAAAAAAAAATTAAATTTCTTAAGATTAGTATTTATTTAAAACTAAAGCTTTATTATCGTTGAATATGGATAAGGTTATTTATATATAATAAAAACATAAACATACAAGCGGTTTTTTATCATGCAGTATTATCGATGCGAAATAGCATTGATAACGTTCAACATTGAGCAAAAACAATAATAATTCGCAGCCCAACGGGGGAACCGTTGTAAGCGCAAAAGGAATGCCTCGACTTTATTTATATACACTGTATGTGATTTCGTCTATGTGTTCTGTCTCGCGAAAAAGCCGAGAGGGAAATATTTCGATTCGGAGAGGGCGACGTTATACGAGCGCGACGGCACACGCAGTCTCTCTCTCTCTCTCTCTCTCTCTCTCTCTCTCTCTTTCTCCTCGGCACCGCAGGCACGGACACGCGCAGAAACGCGCGCGGCGACGAGAGTGGCTTCGAGTCGATATAGGCAATATAAAGATTTTCTTCGGCACTGGAATGTGAATGATTCTTATTCAAGACGGGATATAACCTTTCTCCTGAATTCGCTGCATCGAAAACAGTATTTACGCGTATGATAAATGATGTATTGTGTGCCGGATGAAATATCTTATACTTTGGCCGCTCGCCGCGTTGCTCCATCAACTTAATTTCTTTTCTACTGTGCAAGAATTATATCGTGTTATTGATTTAATTTAGTATCGTCATTGTTACACAGCACCGTCAAAATTAAAAACAAGCTCAATCATTTTTCTGGAATAATGTCAATGTGCGAAATCTTTCATTTTCTATTATTGGGTGCTTTTCTGCTTTTCGTTTAATTACCGCACGGAACTTAAAACTGGATGAAAACTACAATGTTTGTTAATATCGTAGATGTGACTTACTTTTCTTTTATATCAACTTATACAATACTTTATAAAAAAAAATGTATATCTAGTCGTTATTTTATAAAATTCAATCACCTGTTACAAATTAGAATAGTCTTTTTCCATAGATTTGGAGATAAACGCGCATAAGTCTTATCGACTTTAAAATCATCTTGTCTTAATTATGATTAATGCTTTCTATATATGCTTCATCGAGTCAACTTACCGATGAATTTGATATAATATATAAGATCTTGTCAGTCCTTAGACGTCAATTCGACTCCTTTACTATCCAACATATCAATTCTCAATGATGCGAATTCGAGAAACCGGAACAGCTCTCGGTATTATCATGTATAAACACACGCGCGTGAAGCGCAAAGTGATCGATTCGCACGCGTATACACAAAACGACACCGCTTTGCGTAATTTCCGCCAAGCAGCGCAGCTATACACGCCTATACACATAGATATGTCCCCAAAAGCATGACAGATCGAGTTGAATTACTCGTGTCCACGAATCTGTCGTTTCATCAGTCGCCACTATATACACTCGTGCACCACGCCGCCTAGGCTTCGGTCAGTTTACCCATGACTAATCGAGGAGCGCCGTCCGATTGACCGGCGGTATATACTACTGGCAGCAGCAGCAGCAGCGGCGGGAACGGCGACGACGCGCGAGACGCTAAGACACGGGCCGGATCACGCGGAATGACTCCTGCGGTAGATCTCGGCTATACTATATATCGCAAAGGCTAAGGCGGGGGCCGAGACTTCGACGTCGGCACAGGGCCTGAACACTGCTATTCTGGGATTGATGAGCTTCGCTCGCTCGGACTCCTATTGCCTCGGATTAAGGCCCGACCGATTCGATTCAATTTATTTTATACGATTATATTACACGCTTTTCATTTTGGCTTTGCTCTGTATATGATGAATTGAGAATGGTGTTGATGTTATTATGCTGTTTAATCTTTGGCGGATGTATCAATGGAATGGAATATATCTTCTATTCATACAGTGGGTTCTATTATGATGGACGGATAAAGGATTTGGTTGACATTTTTAAAAATCTTATGGGAATAACGTTCGTAGAATCAATATTTATGGCAAAATTGTGATTTAACTGACAAAAACAAATATTCATTTATTTAACCAAAATGTATTTCATTCAAAGAATATGCTATAACGAATAAAATATGCACAGGTTATTCCAAAATTAAAGTTGTATTGATATAGCATTAAAGTGAAGAAAAAAAAAACATCAAAATGTATATATATATATAAACTAACCACAAAAAAGAGACCAAAATTATGAAAATAAAAGAGATAAAGAAATGTGTGAGAGGAAGAGGGCGAAAGAAAAAATATTATATACAAAGAAAATAATGAAAGAAACTGGCAAAGTATACAGGGGGAGGGAAAAAGATATCAAGGTAAGAGAAAGTGTAAAAAGAGGGCTGAAGAAAAAATAGGGGGAAAGCGGAGGAAAAAGAAGAAGCGTCGGAGGAAGAGAGAGAGAGAGAGAGAGAGAGAGAGAGAGAGATTCAGAAGAAACTATGGGGCGGGGTGATTGATGAGGCCTCCGGCCGGAGTCTCATTACAGTTATATAAGCTTCCGTAGATTGAGCCGTGCCGAGAAGCTTACACGGTGGTCGAACGGGGGGTCGTGATTCGATGAGGTTTTATTGCTTGTTTGACGTGATGCCTCCACCGCCGCTTCTCTATTGTTCGACCGCTCGTGTCTCTCTCTCTCTATTTCTGTGTGTGTGTATGTGTGTGTGTGTGCACGCGCGCGCCTTCGGAAAAACATTGGCTTCGATTTATCCCGCGTCCAAACTCGACGTGCGCTCAGGGCACTTATTATTGCGTTACACGTCCCGATATATATATGGTCTATAGGGTCATCTTTTGGCAGCTTTCACTTCCGTTTTTTTCTTATCTTTTTCTTTTTAGCTTTTTCTGCCTTCTCTTTTTTCTTTTTTTTTTTTTGGATTTTCGGATCTTTTGTGCGCTGTTCTCAACTTTTATCGTGTACTCTGCAGAATATCAAACGAGGCTTGCTCTTACGATTTATCACAGTTTATATATAGTTTTTATTCGTCCATTTATGAAATTTAATAAAGATGTATTATTGTAATACGTACTTGTGTTCTGTGCTCGCATTAATATTTTATGCCAACAAACTTGAAGAAAGTGAATATACATAGATTTTATAAAGCATGCATTACGATATCTTTGCCAAAACTATGAGAAAAAGAGTGAATTTCTTTTAACCGTTTAAATTATGCAGTAAACAATTATACAATTTCAATACTATACATACGCAATAATTTCGAAAATTAAACCTTACGTGTATAATGCAGCGAAAAGAGATGATGATATAGACAGGGACGCCGCCGTCGCGTTATCCGAAATCGCATCCGCACTCATGACTATCCATTTTATGAAGTCAATCAAGATCGCGTCTCTTCGAGCAGTCGAGTGAAATAGCGTGATAAAGAAAGAGAGCGAAATAGCGAGTGCGAGACCGAGAGGGAGATGGAGAGAAAGAGAGAGAGCGACAGAGATGAAACGAGCCATCAAGTCGAGGCGAAAGGCACCGCGGACGGCGAATCGTCCTCGTAATTTCATCCCCCGAGATACGACCGTACAGTCGTTATATACAGTTCCGCGGCATTAATCTACGCCGAGTCCACAATTAATCGTCTCTTATTATATACGTAAAGCGCGGCGCCTTTTCCGCAACATCCATATACCTTCTTTCCTTCCTCTCTGTGACATTATTCGCTTCCGCGCGCACTTGCAAACGTTTGCCGCAGAACGCATTTTTTGTTCTCGTATTATTTTCATTAGATCCGTGAGCGATAGATATTGTTTTCGATTCTTTCTCCGCAACTACCTCGACTCATCGTAAAATCATGACTTTCATACTCTGCCCCTGATGTTTAATTAATTCTCAAATTATCGGACAATCATTATGATTATTAGTTTATAAGGTAGAAAAATTATTTTTGTTCACACAATATTACGCTTTGCTACGGATGGAGTTTCGTAATCGCTTTAAACGTTCTAGTTATCTCTGAGAGTCTTATCAACATTATATATACTGAAGAGCTTGAAACATAATCGTCGCGACTTAGCACAACTTATCAAAACTCGAAAACTACCCCATCTACCGTACCGTATCTCGTGTATTCCGTGTAAGAATTCAAAAGATCATTCATCAGGTTTACGAGGCTAAAAGCCCGCGCGATACACGCCCAGGACAACGCGGAGATTTCGCGCTAGATATCGTTAAAGTTTACGGGCTTGGTCTTGTACCTATACGTGTATGTGTGGTGGTACGCGGCGTCTCTCCTTCGACCGATGTACCGCATGCACTTCCATTTTCCTCTTCTTTCTCTATAGGTCCGGGTTGATTGTATATATTATACGTATGTCTGGAGCATCTTCAATACCGCGTGCAGAACCTAGATATACCAAGTGTGGAGCTTGTATTGATTCCCCGCGGAGAGACTCGGATGGAGGCCTTGATTTCTTTCGCTTGCGTTACTTTTTGTATGTATCATCTCTGACCTGTTTCCTCTTCACTCTGATATATGTGACTATACATATATCAATATTCAGTGAGAGTTTTGATGCCTAGAACTTTATACAACGTCTACGGTATATTGCATGCATAAATTGTCGGTCAACCATCAAAATTGCGATACGTCTGACCACACCATAATCTTTTCTACTGTGCAGATATTGCGCGACCCCATTGCATCACGTTCACTTCATAGCAAGTGTTTATATATGTACTTAAATATATTTATCCTTTATTGACATTACTTTATCGATTCCAAGTACACCAAGTTATCATTTGTCCACAACAAAAATATGTATTAACGGTAATACTCGTAATTCCAATATGTTACTCCCATTTCCGAATCATCCGCGGCGCGATCCATTCATCAAGGATAAATAATACCCCTATGAATAGAGGCTCTCTTACTCTCCGATTCCGTCACAAAATTCGCGCGGAACGCGTTAGAAATTAAGAACGAGGAGAGAGAGAGAAAGAGAGATGAGAGGGAAAGAATCCAGAGGCATATTACTCTTCATTAGAGTTGGCCCCCCCTCTTTCAATGACTCGTCGCGCCGCTTAGCGTTTGCCGCACCACCACAACCACCTCCGCTACTGCCACCGCTGCTGCTGCTCCTGCCGCTGATGCTACCGCTGTGCCCGCCCCGAGTGTGCGCAACCGAGCAGACGATCGCCCGGCCATCCATCTTACAAGGATTTTAGCTACCACACCGCGCGCGCGCTTCCTTCCCAGCTCTTACTTCTTTTTCTTCTCTTTCCTTCTTCTCTCTCTCTCTCTCTCTCTCTCTCTCTCTCTCTCTCCCTCTCTCACTCCTTTATTCTTCGCATACAGGAGAGCGCTGCTGGGCTGGTATATAGCCTGCCTCCATTCTTTTTCCCCCGAGCACCCTCTTCTTCTATATATAGTTTCGCTACCGACCCTATCAGCCTTTCTTCCTCTCCCTCTGTCTCTTCCTCTCGCCCGCTCTCGGAACGTCGTTCTCCTTACAGTTACGGGAGAGGGACATGCATCCGAGCGCAACCAAGCGTATAATTGCCGACGGATGAGTTTCTTCTACGCCTTTTTATTTCTCCCTCTCTCTCTCTCTCCCTCGCGCCCTCTATAGCAAAGAGCTCGCGCGCCGCTGTTTGCTGACGAGAAAGACATATAGAGGTTGTTGCGTATATATATAGATGTTGCGCGTACCGAGGACAAGCCCTGGGAAAAAATGTCAGGATAAGAAAAGGGTGCGTTTTATATACACATATATATAAAACGCACATATATATATATATATTGCGTGTAGAATCTTGATGGGGGGTTGAAATGGCTCACAAAGTTGGAAATAGATACTAAACCTTTGGCGTAGATTCTCTCCTTTCTTTTTACTACCTATTATACGAAAGTGCAAATAGGCAGATGAAGGAGTAAAGCGCACATATATATATATATATATATATGTATGTATATAGGTATCGAATAATTTCTATATATATGAATATACCTTTTCTAACAAATCAATGCTCCTTACAATTATGGCATTCGGTGCAATTTTTCCATATTTATATCACCAGTCTTCAAGAACTTCTTGTCCATGCAAGCACATGCACGATTTTATACGTGGCAGACGTGTCTGCGCTTACATATTAAGGCATTTAAGAGTACGCGGGGGTGGTGTAAGCGTTTACGCTGGTATGATAGGGTAGGAGGAGCTTCCCCTACATAGAGAGAGAGAGAGAGAGAGAGAGAGAGCAAGAGAAAGAGCGAGGGAGAGAGAAGTGGTGCACGAGAGAGGATGATATCGAGCGGGCGAGCGAGCGAGCGCGCCGCCTTGAATTAACGCCGTCATATTTCAGGATGCGGCAGAGAGAGAGAGAGAGAGAGAGAGAGAGAGAGAGGCGCAGCGAACCCCACCTCGTGTTCGGAGAGAGGGGTTTCCTCTGCCCATTTGTCTCTGCGCGAGCGTCGTTAGCTAACCTTCTCTTTCTCTCTTCCCACTCTATCTCTCTGCCTCTCTCTCTCTCTCTCTCTCTCTCACTCTCCTTATGGTGGCGGTTTTACCATGAGTAATACGCCGCGTAGACGATACATATAAATCTGGAGAGAGGTTGCGCGCGCGCCTTGGCAAAGGACGTGGAAAACTCTTGAACGAGGACCGAGCTCGACTGAGCGTCTTCGTAGCCGGGTAGGGAAATTTTTAATCAGAGCACCGTGAGGAATGCGAAGTAGAGCAAAAGGGAGGAGAGAGAGAGAAATGGGTGCGGTCCTACTGAAAAATAATCCCACCTGAGATGTCACCTTATTTCTCACGCCGATCTCATCCCAAAAAAAAATCCAAGTGTATAAATATACGAGAAATTGGCCAAGTTCCGAGCCGGGAAAAACACAAAACCACTCGCCAGAAGTACTTTCTCTGCGCGTTATCGTGCGATGTTCGAATCGACTGCAACTGGTCCTGACAAGACGCAGTCGATTCAAATACGCAAAAAACCCGCAAAAAAATATTCCTGCCGAGTGTCGTTCCGGGTCGAAACCTTGTCGTATATATTTGGATTTGGATTTTTGTTTCAGATGAAGAATCAAGTAAGATCTCAGGTGAAATTGTTTCAGTAGGGCTTTCCTGGGATACGAGAGCTTTTATTTGTACGCACCGGAGGGTTGCAATTGGGAATACTTCTTTAATTATATGCTTGTATAGATTAACAATAATTTACACCATAAAGATCGAACGCATATATGCATATCGTTATGTCCCCCATTATGTGTCCCTTGCCCAGGGAAAGATTGGCAAAACGAGGTATGAAAGGTAATGGAAACGTTGTTCTGCTTTCAGGTCTGGTTCAAAAACAGGCGAGCGAAATTCCGGAAGCGCGAGCGCAACGCCATCAGCGCCGCCCAGGTCGTAGCCGAGAACTACAAGTCGGGCTTCGGTAGCGCGGGCCTCAACAGCTTCATCGGGCAGCCGTTCGCCGATCCGGACGCCCTCTACAACTACAGTTCCTACAACAATTGGGCCTCGAAGGTCCCCTCGCCCCTCAACAGCAAGAGCTTCAGCTGGCCCGTCAACCCCCTCAGCAGCGTCGTCCAGTCGGCCGCCGCCCACCACCACCACCATCCCCACCAGGTCAGCCCGGTCAACTGCTTCAACTCGGCCACCACGCTCTCGGGCAGCCACGTCGGCGGCATGTCCATGTCCGTCGGGCAGGCGGCCACCTCCATGATCCCGGGCATGGGCTCGGGCCTCGGGGTCGCCGGCTCGCCGGTCGCCGCCTCCGGGGCCGCCTGTCCCTACGCCGCGCCGGCCGCGCCCCACCATCCCTACGGGCCGCCGGTCTACTCGCACCACAAGACGGCGGCGCCGCCCGAGACCTACAACGTCATGTCGACCAGCATAGCCTCGCTGCGGCTCAAGGCCAAGCAGCACAACAGCAGCTACACGAGCTTCATAAGCAGCAGCAGCAGCAGCAGCGTCGGCGTCCACGGCTCGCCCAACAACAGCACGGGTGGGGGCGGCGGGGGCGGAGGCGGCGGCGGTGGAGGCGGCAGCATCAGTCCCGTCAGCTCGAGAGCTTCCTCCGGGGGCGGCCTGAGCGCCTGCCAGTACGCCCTGGCGACGGGCGGCGGCAATCCGCACTCCCCCGGATCCGAGCACGCCAGCGTCACCGCCAGAGCCCAGGTTTGAGGCGAGGCGGGGGCTTCGACTAGCCCCCATCACCAGCAGCAGCAG
>UELV01086811.1:0-10148 GCA_900490015.1 Megastigmus stigmatizans | reverse complement strand
ATATATATATATATATATATATATACGCGATGAGAATCGGTATAACCTATGCGCGAATCACAAATTCTTGCATGTCGACATTATACGTATAAGCGTCGATCGCTCATTCGATAGGCAAAGTTAGGCCGCTACGGTGCGCGCGGCTTCGAGTCACTCGATTAAAAGCACACGCGCGCTCGCGGATAATCGACTCTCTCTCTCTCTCTCTCTCTCTCTCTTTCTCGCGGCGAAAAAGCACCGTGCACTGATTGGGATCTACTGTGTGCGAGGGTCACTACTGCCGTCGCCGAGTCTGTACAGGGAAATTGGTGAGAACCGGCGGAGAGAGAGAGAGAGAGAGAGAGAGAGAGAGAGAGAGAGAGAGAGAGAGAGAGAGAGAGAGAGAGGATGTAGTGTTTACTGGATATCGATTTTAATTACCGACGAGTGCGCACACGCGGTGCTTTTTACCCTCCTTGATTTACGTCTGATTTTTGTGCGTGGACTTTACCAATTTTTCCCTGCATTCTCTTTTATTTATCGTCGCGCATTCGTTTTATATATATATGCATTTGCCAAATTCAATCTTTTAAAATGACAAAGCTCGGACTGTCAAGGAAATCCCCATATTAGCAGTTCTAATCCTATATAAATGTTATTAGCTCGATAATTGTCAAATCATTACCCGGAATAACTCACGATATCTTTTAATACAAATTCCTCACGACTATTTAACAACATTACGCCATCGGTCCAATTATTTGCCCAAAACAATTCCCTGAATAAATCAAACCATGTATAATAGTTATATATCGGTCGCTGAAATATATCCGCGACGCGACACTGAAAATTATAAAAGGACGGCAAATAAAAGTCGCGGTGCATATACGTGTATATAGTTAAGGGTTATACATATATAAGTTAGGAGATGCGCGAGCTCGAGCGGGGCTCGCTTGTCGTCGTCGCGTTTGCGGGGGCTTATGACGAATTGCACGACTCCTCTACGGGGATGTTTATGTGGATATATAAGTGCAGTGCGCCGTCTGCATATATAGAGAGTGTGACAAATAAGGAGAGATCAGAGGAGATGCGCGCAGCTATATATATGTGTATACTGGCGCCGAGAAATCGATAGATGCGCGCCTCGGGTGACAAATAGGAAAGCCCGCGCACTTTGTCCCCCTTGTGTGTGCCACAGTCTCCTATAGATATATACGTAAGTATATCGCGAGCGTCGAGTATACCGATTTCTTTCCCGCACCGTAGCAGCTCTCAAATTCTTTTCTCCTATATCGGTGCGCAAATATCTCGGGCGCGGGCGCAGAGAGACGCGCGCGTGGGTGGACTCTAATCGGAAGAAATATTATTATCGCTTCTCTCGCTTCGCGTTATGTATACATAGCGAGAGAGAGAGAGAGAGAGAGAGAGAGAGAGAGAGAGAGAGAGAGAGAGAGAGAGAGAGTGGCAGGACAGTCCTTACATTCACTGGAGCTCTCGAGCGTCACTCGCGGTGCAGCAGTTAACACGACGTTAAACCGACCGATATTGTATAGCCCCTGCTGTGCTTTTCCCCCTTTTTTGTCTTTCTTATACATGTATGTGTATACGAGGCTGCTTTGCCGCGCGCGCGTGTGTGTGTGTGAGTGTGTGTACGAGTCTCGCTTGATAACCTAAAAATTTCCTTCCGACGTGTCTCTCTCTCTCGACTGTTTATAGGAGCTCGTAAAACAAGGCGCGATCTGCGGCCCGCCGCTACCCACCGCGATATAGCACCATTATGCACCGTGAAAAAGATTGATCGCCGCGAGACCAACGAGCGACCACCAATAAAGTGCTTTCCAATCGATATCTCTATATATATATACACATATATATATATACCTGTCACGTGCACCTATTATATACGTGTGAATGCGCGACATACTCGAAAAATATCCAATAAGTATATTCGACCTTTGCCAACTGCAGGCCGCGCGTATAATATAGTTTATGTTTCTTTTGGCATACCTCGCGTGCGCATTCTATAGGATCAATAATGGCTTGCTTTAGTGCTGTTGAAATCGCTAATGCGATAACCAGCATTTTTCTTGGCTGCTTTTAATATACCTCTTGCATACTTTCTGTATAGATCTTGGATGAATTGAGAATGAACATTTTTAAGGTTATAAAAGAAGGATTTCTTTATCCTTTTTGGATAAGATTGTCGTTGTGTTCGTTCGGGATACTCATTTAAAAGATGAATCCGATGTAATTTCTTTTACATCAGATTCTACGCCTCACTGGTTCCACATATATTCCGATTTATATACCGTAGCGTTTGCAATGGTGTCCTTTCACAGGATACCGGTCCATTTTAATTCAACAGATAGTCCTTTCAGTCCTGAGAGGTAAGAAAGTGTTATAATAAGCCTGTGACTAACGGTATCGAGTGCCTGAAAATCAGCATAAAATTCACCTTTTATGTTAATCTTATATTGTATATTTTCACAAAAGTGGACTAAGTTAGGCTAAGGTGGACGAATTCAAAAACTCTTCAATTCTATAGAGCTCTCAATTCTTATTTATTTTACATTTGATTGGGGTGACGAATCTTATAAGAAATAGTCATAACGTAAGTGTATGATAAAATGACGAGGATCTCGATTCTCGAGGATTTCGTTGATGTCACGCAGCCGCGCGACTGACGCAACAATTGAATTAATAATAATAAAAAAAGCGCTTCGGTCTCTGAGCATCGCGTCACCGGTGGTATTCCGTTTTTTTTCGCAACTGTGTCCACCGACTACGCGTATTTTTTGTTGACCAACGTGTCTCTGACCTGGCAATATCCCCACTTGTATTATCCTGTTTTATGCGACTTACGTAAGACTTTTATCTCAATTTAAAGTCGCTAAATATTTATGTAAAAGTGTGAAAGTCGAGGATACACTTTTGTCCGTAGGGCAGCTGCCATTTTTCGATAAAGTATAGCGAATGGTTATTCAATCAAAGTCCATACCTTGCTATCTTGTCATAATGGTGAAAGTTTATAAATAAAAAAGGCAAATTACACTTATTCCCTGAAATCAACGACTGTCTTTGTCTCGTAACATCACTGTATATGCTGAATTCTATCATTTCTTTTTATTCCCTTTGTACGTGTGCGACTTCGTTATTTTGCGGACTGTCGGACCCTTCAATTTTATCGCACCTTACATACCTTCTTTGAAAAGTAAATACTCGCTGGGATAAGAAAAATGATCCATCTGAAATACGACGTAAACATGATCTTTTAGTAACCGCGAAAATAAATATAAGAGATTCATGTCTTTCAAAAGGAAAGTACTTATATTCACTTTAAAATTTATCTCAATAGGTATGTGAAATGAAAAATTTCTTTTGTATTATTTTATTATTCATTTCGTGTAACTGAACAAAAAAAGTATTTAGGAACCTTTTCTACTTTGTTCCTATGTATAAAGAAACTTGGTAACAGAAGAAAATCTATGGAGATTTATGTATTCATATTTTATCGCCTGTTGCTAAATCAATTGTAATGTAAAAGTAGCAGAAAATTTATTTAACAATGCTTTTTTTTGTTGTTATGTCTTATTTGACTTCTTGGGCAAAAAAATAGTTATGAAAATAAGTTATTTTTCTGTTAGTCACATTCATCTTTAACAAAATATTTGCATATATTACATTATACTTATGACAAACAGTATATGCTAACATATATAAAGTAAATTCAAAAAGGATCATAAAGGATTTTACAGGCTCATAAATTCTAAGATTTTTAGTGCTTAACAACGCGATAATTGTTTATGTATTATATTTTAATTTTAATACAAGTCTAATTGCAGAAAAACTTTAAGCCAAATGACTCAGTCCTAATCCCATATTCCACTAGCTTCAATACCTACTCGACACTATAGTACAAATTAAATATCCATTTGAATCCAGCTAAAGCAGTATTAGCAATCTTTCAGATCGACAATAATAAATTAATAAAAACCCATGTTTTTCAGATTTCTCAAGAAGTGTGAATCAGTATCGCTACTCAAGGTGCGAATTCCATTAGTTTCCTAAAGGAAAAAGTCGATTACATCAAAATTTTTCGAGGTGTAAAAAGGAAAAAAAAACATAGCCGTACGTCATCGAAATAAAAAAAAAGAGGCACATAGAGACCAAGAGACAGGACAGAGCAATTCAACACAAGTGCAAATAGAGAGAGAGAGAGAGAGAGAGAGAGAGAGAGAGAGAGAGAGAGAGAGAGAGAGAGAGAAATAAGTGTGCTAAATCTCTTGACCTCGAGACTAGTTGGACACATTCGAAATAATTCGTCGAATTGAAAGGAAAAAAAAAGGAAAAGAGAAATAGGGAAGGGGCTTCGGAACAGCGCGTGACAACAACAAACTGGTAACGTCTCTCTCTCTCGAGAGAGCAAACATCCGCAAAAGGCAGCAGCAGCAGCAGCGGTGGCGGCAGTGGCGTTCACGGTCCCGGCGCAAAAAGTACAGAGCGCAAAAATCATCGGAGAATCGTTTAGCTTCGCGCGCGTCAACACACACGATATATTCGGATGTTGTCCGCGAGGCCGGACGATTGCATTGTATACACGCATTTGGACTCTCGTATATATACGTGTTACACGACAGCACTCGAACGGCTTCGAAAGGTTAAGATCCCTCTTTCTCTCCATTCCGATGCGTACAATTCTCTCTCTCTCGTGAAATCGGAATCGCGTGTAATCCGTAAGAAATTGGTGGACTGTATACATGTACATAATGGGGCATCGTGGACACGTATATACCAATGCGAATTCAGGCGGTGAGAGCTTGTACTACATGTCGACTGACGACAACGAAGAAGAGTCGCTTATTCCATTGTTGCAGTCGCGCGCGTGCGCGTGTGTGTAGGGCTTGTTTTTGCGAAAGGAGGATGTTTATTGAATGTAGCATTGTCGGGCCTCGAGCGAGGTAGGAAAGTGGGCTTGTGTCTATTTTTTTGTTTCTGCTTTTTTTTTATAGGCCTCCTTACAAAAAATTCATCTCTGACTTTCTGATAATTTAAGCGAGACAAGTAGATAAGCGCGTATACACACACAGAGAGAGTCAAGGATTAGCATCCTTAGTCCTCTCACTAATGACACCAATTTTGAGTTGAAAGGATGCAACAAAAATGGGATGGCGATTAGTAAGCTCCAGGGTCTTGAGTACATACATAACGGAAAAAGTATATAGTTTTTCGTGGGCAATTCATTATAGGCAGCTTTTTTTCCTTTTTGCGCTAAAGTGTATATATATTGTTGAAAACTCGCGTGCATAGTTGCAAGCACTTTATATTAAGTAGAATGAACCGAGTACGGCGAGACGGGCGCATCATCATAAGAAGACCCCGGCGGTGCGCTATATATTAAACATCAAAGATACTTAGTATAATATAATCCGAGAAAATCGTTTGTTTATTAAATGCGCCACCTCGCGCAGCCATTAAAGCGTTAAAATTAACTTCTGCCGCACCGTTAAAAACCATGAAAATTTACGACCGAGGCAACACACTGGGCCCATAAAGTCTACTCGCACATACATAAACGGCACAATGCAAACGAGGATATATGTATATATATCGCTTGAAATCTTATATTATCAATATAAGAACTGATTCGATTCCGTTTAGCGCACACACGGGACATATATCTCGACGAAAGGTGCAGCCGCGATTTCGCTCGACCTCTTCTCTCAAACTCTCCCCCGCTGCCGTCGACGATCAAAAGGTTCTCCTCGTCGTCTCTCTCTCTCTCTCTTATATAGAAACTAATGCGAAACTAATACGAGAACTGGGGAGTATAGCGGGGGCAAGCCATGTTTTCACGCCGAGAGCGCGCGCGCGTCTCAAATCGTGAAAGCCTTACCTACTTTGTCCCGAAAGCGTTTTCCAACGTTTCGAGATATACCGCGATCGGCGATAAGCATCTCTACGCCGCGAGCGCCTCCATGCGATCTTTTCTAATTGTCCGACCCGCGCGCCCGTCTATGTATGTGTGTCTGTGTATGATAGCGCGCGCGCATCAAAGTGTATACGAGCACCGATGTATTATAGAAAAATTCTTCGTAACTTTGCTTATTTTCAATTTTCTCCTTTACAATTATGTATATATATTATATACAATTAAGGCTTTATTGAATATAGGCGCGTGCGGAACCCGAGTATAGATCAATTAGATAATAGTAGGGGGGGGGGGGCTATTTCTGATGGATGCCGAGATTGCGTGCCGTAATAGGAAGAAAGCTGATTGAGTGTTATATTTGGCGAGAATTCGCGTATTTCTATAATCGTGTGTACGCTATCTTCCTTTGTATATATTAATTCTGGCTAATTGGATGTCTATACGAGCGCTGTAGATTCTTATAGTTTGCCGTTAGCTCGAGAGTATATATTTATTAGATAATAGACTAAATTAATACTCGGACTTCTTTTCTCGACGAATTATATATATATAATGCCAAGCCTTACTATATATATATATATATATATATGTGTGAGGCGCATAGATGCGATTTGTGCCTAAGTTGGACGATCGTCGAAGTTTGTGCGTATAGTAAGGCTTGGCATTTTGGCGCATCAAATGGTATTATAATGACCTAAAATGGATACAATCTTTGATTAAAGAGCTTTTAATAAAGTAGTAAAATATCATTTTTATGAAAGGCCTTTCCCAGCTCTATACTCATCTACTTATTTAATATATCGGCGCAATATTATTATATATTCGCAGTTTGTTCGAAGCCCAATAAAGTTATTATATGTATAAAAACAAATGTATTTCATCAATCGGAATTCATTATACTTATTTGTCGCTGCATAATTCCGTCGTGAATTGCATACATAGCAGGCAATTAAAATAATTCGTTACGTTAAAATTTTCAATCGCACAAAAAGCTAAAAACAAGGAGTCAGGGTCTGGGATAAAAGCCGAACTCGGGGGGTTAGCCTTTAATGGCTAATGCATTTTAAGAGAGAGAGAGGGGGGGGCTCTCTCAAGCTGCGCAAGCCAATCCTGCAGCGCACCGTTTCCGAGAATTCGCCACAGTTAAAATGCCTTCGAACGCTCCGAGATTTCGCAAAATGGCTATATACACACACGCGCGCGCGCGGCTGAAGGAATCTCGGTTTCGGCCCAAAAAAAAAAGAAAACCAGGAGAGGAAAAAAATTGCATAAGAGCGATTACGACGTGGCGCGCAGAGTGTCGCCTTAGATTTTATGTAACGCGACCGAAAATTAACGTCGCCGCGCGAGACGTCGCGCACAATTTAGAAAACACTTTATTTCGCGCTTAGCATTAGCCGAGGCCGTGGAATAATTAAATATTTCATTTCTGTCTGCAATATCAAGGAAGCGAGTGAGGCTAATTCAAGTGATATATACGCATTCGTGCAAGAGTAATTATGCAATGTCGCGCGCGCGCAGCGATCGCCGTATATAAAATATCGGCTTTTTTTCATGCGCTTATGCAGAATTTATAAGTATTTTTACACGCTTATGCATTTATTCCGAGCAATTGATTGATTACATATGAATTCAACTATCAGTTTCTTTTTATAAGAGTTATTAGACTCACAGATCTTGTTATCTTATGTACTGCCGTGCATGCAGGGTAGATGTTCCGATTACTGTGCTTCAACTGGTTACTATGCCCTATCCTTTTACACAGGATATAGTAATTGACACACAGTAAATAAAGTATTAGGATCTTATGGCAAGCAGACGATGTCCAGTAATAGAAGCATAAAATTTGTTTTTCTCAACAGTGTAATTATATGATTTTATTTGATTTTGAGAAAATAATCATAGAAAACTATTTAGAAAATGAATTAGAATTAACTAAAATATATCTGTAAATGTATTAAAAATTGGAGAAAAGTTAGTGTAATTTAACAAAATTTAGAGATCGTCTTCTTAATGGGCAGAGTAACCCGAGCATCTACCCCAGATTATTTTTATTTTTCGAAGCGATGGAAACATTTGAAAAGCTACAGTTTATTATTATTATTGCAAAGAAAATTTTTGTTCATGTTTAAGGGTCTATTCGCGTAAAATTATAATAAAATAAATAAATAAAAATTTTAGTATGTCACATTGAGAAATGGGTTCATAAACCTTCTTTTTTGTGCTTTATTGAAACAGGCGTGAAAATTCGAATTAACGACCAGATAACATTTAATAAACTTGTTTGCATATATGATTATACGCCTTTATCGTATTTGCGCAAGATTTTTCAAAGCTGTGCTCGCTTATCTGTCGAAATATACGCAGGACATAAGGCGTTAAACGGAAAACGATCGAAACACAAAATCGCGGCGAGTATACACAAAAGGATTGGATAATTCTTACGTGAAACTCACGAGGAATCCGCATTATATCGCCTCGGGCTCGATGTCGAAAATAGCACGTATACCTATACACGTTTATAAGCATAGCGCGAGTGTACACGATGCGGCTATAAAGGCTCTGTAGGAAAAGGTCGCTCGCCTTGCCCCGCCAACGGTTTAATCGCGATGGACTCGATGCTACTTACTTACTTACGTTGCGCGAGCGAAACTGACCGATCGAGTATATATAAAAGTGCAGCAGCAACCGCGCCAAAGACAATTTACCATAACGGAGACACAGGCGCGCATAGCTGTCGTTTATCTCGATGGAAATTCACGTATATTATTATACACACTATGCACTTTTGTCACTCGATGCATCTCTTATATAGCTAAACTCACATCGCGGCCACGAAATACTTCCCCGTCACGTATCTGTCTATCTATCTCTCTTCTCTCGCAGCGAATCGACCAATTAATCAATTAAATATATAGCCGTCTAAAGAAGAAAAAAAAAGAGAGGAAGGACGAAAAACACGAGCGCGCGCAAGTGGGACAGCTGTGGAGAAAAATACGAGGAAAGTCGTTTAGCTCTCCTCTCGCGCGGCTCTCCTTTAATTTTCAATCAGCGATGATTTTGCCTCGGCATTATACAACGAGCCCATTGTCCGCCATGAAAAGCCCCCCCTCTCCCTCTCCCTCCCCTCCCTTGAATCTAACAATGCAATTTGCGACTAGGAGGCGAGTCAATGAGCCCGTGTGTGCAACGCCATACCGCGCCGAGCGATCGCATTATAATAGACCTCGCGGACGAGCTGAGGATATAAGGGGACCACTGTGCGCGCGGACAAGTTCGACCTTATTTCGAAAACGGGATCGAGAGCTTCGGCTTACACATAATCCGCGCTCTGCAATGAACTTCGCCAATACAATTCATATAAAAGATAAATTGAAAAAAGATTTGCGATACTCCGCTGATGTATTTTTTTTTTGTTGCACCGATCCGATGCACGCACCGATTGAGCGTTTGCCGTTTCGTCTGGCTCTACAATGAATTTTGCCCAGTCAGTGTAACAAATTGAAGTGGTCTAATAATGCACTAGATATAAGTATAGTAAACGGATTAGTTGATGTTAGCTGTTGTGCTTATATTTACTCTTTAGATCGAAATAGCAATCTCTTGCTGCGGTTTCGAAGATTTTTCACATTAACTTTGAAATTTACTCATGTATACCTTTGAACTATTAATAATTTCGTTCCGAGAAATTCCAGTCCCATTGTGTAATGATCCTGTTATCTCATATGAAATTAAGAGGGTCTTCTTTTGAGTTGTAGCTCACGATCATTAAAGCCGCACAAGTCAAAATGCCTAAGCGCATTTTTTTGCAATATCTAAATGCACCTACATCGATGGAATTCAGCCGTGCAAGCGACAATAATATATAATACGCGCGCATGAGCGGCAGCCATAAATATCTTCGGGCAAAAAGAAGTTGAATACGGGCGCGCTTATGAGCGCGAAAGAAGTGTCACGGGGAGAATAAAATGAAATTTGTCTTGGCATATGGGAAGAGATGACTTTCCATCGGGTAGAGTTGGTGGCATTCGGTCGCATTAAAATCTAACCTTTTGGCCCCATCGGATAGGTATAACCCAAGTGCGAGAGGGAGACGCATAAATCCTCGCGACGCGTTTTACGAGTGTGTATATATACGTACCGGTCGCTTATATTCGCTCGCGCCGAGTGAATTTCTTCAACTATTATTGCGCTAATAATTTTGCACGACGTGAATATATATATATATATATATATATAT